>RJWM01008165.1:0-74187 GCA_004363535.1 Dasyprocta punctata | reverse complement strand
GAGAGAGAGTTAGAGGGCTATTGAACGTGTGAATTTTCCCAGTGTGTCACAATTACAGAAACATCTGTGCTAAATAATTTCAAGCTGATCCGCTATAAAAATTGGCAATGTTCAATAGCACTCAATGTCTTCCCTTTCCCTAGTGGGAAAGCAGTCTAATGATTGCATTTGGGACTACAGCATAAGGCATGTACCTATGTGGATTTCTTGCTGTTTAAAGCAGCCTCATTTACATTATGCTGTTTTTTTTTAATGTTCTTTCGTTTCCTCTCCTTCTATCTTTTTTTTGCTTGCAAATATAAATTGAAAGGGAAATCAAACCATTTACTGCACTTGTCATTGAAATGTTTCCCAGGGCTCAGTTAATGGAATGGCCTGGGCAAGGGCAAGAAGAGGGAGAGCAATAAGGTCTCTGTACAGTAATTGTAGACTGTGCTGCCTGTTAATTCTGATTACATTGGAAGGGATGATTGGCTGTATCTTCATTTGCTCACAAGCACGCTATTCCACCAGAGGAATTTACTAAGCAAAGCAAAGTTTACAGCATATTTGTGTGTGCGTGTGTGTATGTGTGTATGTGTGTGTGTACAGCTTTTACCTTCAGAAAGCTTGCAGTCTTAAGTAGTGCTTTGTCAACTTTAATGTACCCATGAAGTGCCTGGTATTCTTACAAAATGATGATTTTTATTCTGCAGGTCTGGAAGGAACTAGATCCAAAATTCTGCATTTCTAACAAGCTCCCAGTACAAGATTCTGCATTTCTAACAGTACCTGGGTGGTGCCCATGCTACTGGTATCCATTTAAGGACAACGCATCACAGGGCAAAGTGCTAGGCTCTAAGAATGGAAAACAAAACTAGTAAATGCCACAGCATTCTCCCTGACAAGAAATTTCAAATGTTCTATTGAAATAACTATTTGGGAGGTCCAATGAATTATATTGAATTCTTTGCTCATTCTATAAGTGTTATAAGGTGAATGCAAGTGAAGAATTTATGTCCTTTATTTGCCTTTATGCCCTGAAAACTCGAAACCATCTACTGTTTTAAAAACTGCCAAGACTTGGACACACCCTGGTATAAATCCTGAAATAACTGTCTAAAGTGTTTCTCACCCCTCCCCCACTCCCCATCACTCCAGGAGGTTTTGTATTTGGCTTTTGAAGAGTGAACATGTGTAAAAGCAGCTAGCATTGTTGGTCAGTGACCTAGTGATGCAAAAAGTTTAAAATCTGATTACATAATAATTTTCCCTCTCTCCTGAAAAAAAGGCATGTGACCTGTGAAGAGATACTGCAACAGGGACCCAGAGGCTGGGTCTGCAGATGCTAAATGGGTAACTAAAAACAGGATGAGGTGTGGCATCTGTACCTTCATTTTAGTATGTGTTTCCTTTAATACCTAAAACTCTAGCCTGGATCCCTGCTCAGCTCTGTGCAGAGGCAACTAGATCATGTAAGGAGTACGTGTAATAGAAGGTTTATTTACCCTCTGTTTACCTACCCTTACTCCCTTTTCAAAACTGAAGACACCAAGCAAAGCCAACCAAGATAATATTCAGAATTGAATGGACATCTAAACCCCAGCTTTTACAGGGTTCAGTTACAGACCTTCCTAAGCAGATGCCTAAAATTTTCCAATCACTGTTCTAAACCTCCAGTCAACTTGGATTCTAAGAAAAGCAGAGTCTTATAGATCTTCCCATGAAAAAGCTGTCCTACCAGGTGGGAGCAATTGCCCCATTAGGGAAACTGAGGCCAGCCCCCTAAGGAGGAGCAGGTATTTTACAATGGAACAAAATTGTCTCCTCAGGCAATGATGGGCTCTCTCAGATTTTCCACACTGACCAACCATACCTTGACATGATTAATTATACCTACCTGCCAGCTATTCAGACTCCCAAACTTTGCCTTTGTTGTAGTTTTCAAATAACCACAACAGACATTTCTGTCAACTTTTGAAGAGTCGCCTCAAATCTCTTTATCTTCTCCTTCACAGAGAAGGAATCTTGCTAATTAAAACTTCTTTCCTATCCTTCAACACTGTTCATCTCCTTGATTGGTATTTTGTGACAAGTGGCTAAATCATATCTGTTGTAATTCCCCGAGTCAGGGATTTTGTCTTAAAATTCTCAAGCAGTATGATTTGGCAATTTAAACCCAAGTAAAAGAGACTTGATTTTCTCCTTCCTAGTCAATCAGCAAGAGTTTCTCTCCTCTTCCTTCCTTTAGACTCCTTTGCTGCGCACTGATCATGGAGAGGCAGACTTGAACTTGTAAAGCTGTGACATGGTATGGTCAACTTGGCTGGATGAAGCAATGCCTAGAAGACTAGTAGTACAGCACACTTCCGGGTGTGCCTGTGAGGTTTTACTAGATGATTGGTATGTGGGGCAGGAGGACCCACCCTGTTTGCTGTGGCACCATCCAATGGATGTGTGACCCAGGTGGAAGAGTCAAGAGGTTGGCTCCATGTTGTGAAAGCACCATTCGGCCTGAGGTCCTGTGTCCTTTGCTGCTGCTATGGGCTGTGGACAGCAGACTTCTATTTCCTCAGCCTTTCAATGCAGACTCTCAGCAGCAACTCTCTGGGAATCCCTGAGGCATTCTCAGACTGGTGCTGCCTCCTCATCCCATTATTCTGAGGCTTTCAGCTTCGTGAATTGAGCAAAATCCTCGCATCCCGGGTTTGGATAACTGTTGAGGGTGCTCAGTTTTCTGGTCCTGAAAGTATATTATCTCTCCACACAAACACACACACATACACACACACACACACACACACACACACATACACGTATGTATTCTACAAATTCTGCTCCTCTAGATTACCCAACCATACAGAGATCTTTTTTCAGCTCCTGAACTCCTTGATAGTTGAATAAGCAATAAAGCATTTCTTTTTCTTTCCATTTCTTTTTTTCATTGAGACAAGCTTGCCTCTGAACTCTCTATGTACCCCAGGTTGGCCTATAATCCTCCTGCCTCAGCGTCATGAGTGATGGGATTTCATGCAAGTGCCACTATGCCTGGCAAAAGTATTTCTTTTTCTTTATTTCTATCATGCATTCTTTTATTCTCTCCAAAATTAGTGTTATAAGCTTGGGTTCTACATGCACCAAGCAGCAAATGCTTCCTTAATGTCAATCTCAGTTGTCTGATGCATGAATCATTGTTAGTTCTAAGAAACTAATAGTTAAATATGCCTTAGCAAATTTGGTAGTTTATTTTTTTAATATTTATGTATTTATTTATCTATTTTTGTCTTTTTGAGACAGGGTTTCACTCTGCAGTTCAAGCTGGCCTTTAACTCACTTTGTAGCCCAGGCTAGCCTTAAACTCTCAGCAAACCTTCTGCCTCAGCCTCCTCAGTGCTGGGATTGCAGGCAGGCACCACCAGCCCTGGCTTATTTACATATTACATATTTAGCAATACCAGTGACTGAAATCAGCACCTTTCTAAATTGCCCAGTTTAATCTGGAGCTTACAATTTTGCTTCATTCTCCCAGAATGCTGGGTTTACAGGTATGTGGCATGATCCTCAGTTCAGTTTATCTTTTAGAAGTTCCTGGTAATTACATGTAACAGGAAGCAGGATGGAAAACTGCCCTATAGATCCCTGAATTGCAGCAGTGTCTATCAGCAGTGTGTAGTATATTTCATTTATTTGTCAAACACTATTTTGCAAGAATGTGTTAAGTACCTCCTATAGAGCAGCCTTCTTCTCTGGAGTTCAGAATTAAACAAAGAACACAGATACAGATTTACATCATCATAGTAAAACTGGAAAGTACATATTAAAAGTGATAGAACAGATTAGAGGGTAGAAGATGATAGGAATCAGACAGAACTGGATGGTCTGCTGACAGAGGATGCGATTCTGTGTTAATTACTTAATTGTTCCAAAACTAAGTTCATGTCAGTATAAAGTCTGCCAAACTTAATCTCAGAGTCATTATGTTGACAATACACACCATAGGATTTATCACATAATGGTTATTTCCTAAAAGCCAAGTCCTCTCCTTTTTTTTTATTCTAAAAACAATAATAGTGCAAAGGTGACAGTTGTTATAAAAATGAATAAAACAACTTTATCCCTAAGGAGCTGACAATTTAATAGAAGAGATAAAAAGAGCACAGGTGACTATTAAACTGTTATGCAAGGTAGAGTGTGATAAATTCTGTAAAGGAAGTTTTAAGAAAGTGCTAAGGAAATAAAGGAGATCAGCTGTTGTGGCATTTGGGTTGCTACATAAAGGACAGGCAGGCTTATTGTAGGATATGAGAAGGAAAAGAGCATTTCTTTCATGGAGGGATGCAAAAAAGAAAACACTGTTAAGCAATAGAAAATTGTACAGAAGGAGACAGAACTAAATTGAATCAAAGTAGTTGGACATCAAGATGCAGACAGAATGTATGCTAGGGCTTGCATACTGGAAATGAATTCCACAGGCATGGGATTAGTAACACTCATTTAGAATGAGTAGATTCAATACATATGCTAAGTTTGGCAGCATTTTGCATAAGAGAGGGTCTAAAGAGCAGAATCTGGAAAGAGAGGTAAGAAATACATACTTGTCTAACTCTGGAGATGATGAGAGAGCAATTTTAGAGGAAGAATCAAAAAGGAAGGCAACAGGAGCAAGAAAGAAATCAAATGGGCAGGATTTGGAAACATTTTTAAAAAGTAAAATGTTGGCAAGTTCTCAGTTTTCCAGATAAGAAGACTAGAAGTACAATGGTATGATGTTAAAAAAAAAAAATTAAGAGAATGGATGGATCTTTGGCAGTGGTAAAGGAGTGCCCAATATAAACCAGGAAAAAGAGCCAGAGAGATGCCCTTACATGAATAAACCAAAACTCAAAGCAAACTAAAATAAAAGACCTAGAACTTTCCTTTGGGAATATGCTTATGTGTGTGAGTCAGTGTGACACAAGTCAGATAAGCAGGGAGAACAGGTTTTATTAATGAGTCCAGAGGCAAGAAGAATCCTTGCAGGCAGAAAAATATTTAAAAAGCATGTGGTAAGTAAAAGGAGGTGGGCAAACAATTTAACAGTTGGTGACAGGCAGAGGTAAGAGCACAGCCAGCCGCTGACTAACCATTTTGTCTAAGACACACCAAGGGGTGTGTCTTCCAGCTGTGTGTGCACAGGATGCAGTTGTTACTTAGCATATTTAAAGCAATGTAACTCCTTTAGGTCTTGGAGGTTTCCAAGGTCCTACCTTTACTGTCTGTTATGGTTTGTGTCTGGATGTCCCTTCTAAAACTTCATGCAATCATGGGGGCCAGTTGTTAGAGTCTGTGATTGATTCATGGTTCACTGCTGGGATTCTGGGTGTAAGTACTACCCCCACTTTGGGGTGGGTAGCATACATGTAATACACAAGACAGAAAGAGTCTTCTCTCTGCACTCCTCCCCTTTTGTTCTTCCTGTTTTTGCTGTCTTCTGGCTGCCATGAACTGTTGCCCTCTGCATGTGCCACTCTGCCTTGTAGCCAGCTGAGTATGGACTGAAACCTCCACAAACTGTGAACTAAATAAAGTTTTCCTTCCTTAATTTTGGGCATCAGGTGTTTTGTCTCAACAATGAGAGAAAAGTAACCAAGAAACTACCCAAACCACTCTGCACTCTACTTCCACTTACTAGCATAAGAAGGCATTTGTCTTTGGGAAGCATACAGAAATTCTTAGTTTTCTTTGTTTTTTAGCAACATAATTTACCTGGATCCTCTTGGATATGTTTTTCTAGAGAACAAACACTATATGTAGCTATCCCTTATCTCCCTGGACAATTCAGTTTTTACTCCCTTTATCTCTCACTGTCTCCATTTTATCATTTTCATTAAGTGTAGGACATAGTCAATAATAAAAACGGATCAAAATAATATCCTGGCACCATAATACAACTGAATCTTAATTTCACCATAAAATAAAATTCTTAAAATTTTATATTGCATTGGTCTTGTAAGAAGTATTCACTAAAGAAAAATCACATGAGTAAGAGCTTCCAGGTTAAAAAAAAAAAAGTCCTTCCTATGCATGCTGTATAAAATGATAGCTATTCAAGAAGTTACTCTCATTCAATACTGTAACATCCCAGAGAAATAGATACTCTCATCCCCATTGCATAGTTGAGAAAACAAAGTGTTCTAAAGCCTTAGTAGCCAGCTATTAAATTGAAGGACCAGGTCTCCAGAGAAATCTTTCTCATGCCACAGCCTCATGCTTTATACTATCCAGAAACACAGAGCTTTCATTTTATAACAGCCCAAATAGAAGAATTCTGTGCACCACTGGTGACTTTGAAAGATAAAATAATGTTCACTTTGCCTGTAGAGTGAAAAGGAAAAAGTAAGGTCACTGCCACTAGAAGACGACATAGATCTAGGCTATGCATAGACCAGAATGCAAACCTATGCAAGTTCTACTTGAAAATAACGAAGATAATGAGAAGTACCAAATAAAGTCATTTAATGTAAGTTTTCTTATAAATCTTCAGAGGCATATAAACTACAAAACAGGAAAAATTAAATTCCTGTTGTAGAACACTTACAACTACTGACATGAACTATTACACCCACCATTAGAAAGAACTTCACAAAAGGTTACAATCTCCATCATTAAAGATTTACCAAGGTGCATGCAATACTTTGATTCAATAGGTCATATTAGAGCAATGCTAATTTTATTTATTTATTCTTTTATCATAAAATAGCAATACTTGGAACAATATCTCTCTATATATCTATATCTATATATCTATATCTATATCTATATCTATATATATCATCTATATTTTATATTTGGATAGAGAACAAGAAGGCCAGAGAGAGAAGAAAAAACTAAAGTACATTAAAATATAGAGTTCTAGAATTTGAAGTCTAATCTTGAGGAAATGAATGTCAAATAATGTTAGTACTATAGTATGGCCACTTCACTGTCTCCATGACATGTTTCCAATAATCTTTCCCTTATGCATTTCAGGAGCTGAAAATGAGTGTGAAAACCTTGTTCTGTTAGCATTAAGAAATGGTGAAACTGAAGAGATAGGTACCTGAAACCAAAGGTAGAGAGAGGAATTTTAGAATTTAAGATCCTGAAGGCAAATTGTTAGTTTGTAGATTTTGCATGGACGTGTCAAAGAAATCCAAAGTATTGCAGTAGTGAAAATGAAAATAGAACTTGGTTCAGTTCTTAATACAGCAAGGGTCAGTGGAAATTCATAGGCAAGAAGCAGGCTGTGGCTATTGGGTCAGTTGATGGGACATTATTATTGGGACCATCGATAATAGTGGATGGGAAATTATTCTTGGGGTCAATCTAACAGAATTCCTGCTGAAGGCAGATTAGGGTAATAGATATCAACTAGGGAATGGCGAGAGATGAGAAATTTTTTCAGATATCAAAAGGGATCAGATAGGAATTTTGGAGGATTTTCCAAACCTATTGAAGAAATTTTGCAATATTGGGCCACATAGGAACTAGAGTGGATGCCCAAGGTTTGGACCCAGTTGAGAAAAGGGCTCAGAGGTACCTGACTTGACTTCTTCCAGGAGGATCCTTCACACAGGTGAAACATATAGATATATGAAAGTGTGTGCTTAGAAAAGCAAAAGTCAAGGGCTGGGAGTTTGGCTCAGTGCCTTAAGCGCCTGCCCTGGCAGGCGCGAGGTTGTGAGTTCAATGCTCTGTGCCGCAAAAAAAAAAAAAAAAAAAAAAAAAAAAAAAAAAAAAAAAAAAAAAAAAAAAAAAAAAAAAAAAAAAAAAAAAAAAAAAAAAAAAAAAAAAAAAAAAAAAAAAAAAAAAAAAAAAAAAAAAAAAAAAAAGAATTAAAAATAGAAAAGCAAAAGTCCTGTCTTCTCAATCCAAGCATTTATAAAATGAAAGTATTGCTTATTCCAATACATGTTTTCTTTTGCCATCTTATTCTAAATGAATTGTTTACCAGATTTTTGTGAGCAGTTGTGCACTAATACATTTCATATTAAGAATATGTTATACTTAGCTTGCCTACATTAGATTTTCTAGAACATATCTGAGAATTAAACTATAATTTTTAAATCATGCCATGTGTGTTTTTCCATCTCAAATCCAATCTTTGAAATAAGTTTCTAGGTCATAGATTGAACCTTACTTTCTAAAATTTCAATAACTACTCATTCTTCTTTATTTTTCCCATGTAAGTCTTCACAGAGTTCTATGATCTCCTTCAAATACATTTACATGAATATGATTTCAAAAACATACATTTTAAAGATTTTACTTTGTACATGGTACTATGGTTGACACAGCTCATGAATCAAAACTTAGTAAGAATATCAACATCTTCACATAGTTTAACTCTGTAAAGGAGAAAAAGAGATTCTACCTCCTCCATGATCATAAGAATATTTCAGGAGAAGCTCACTCAATAGATGTAGAGAAAACAAATTTCTTTATATTCTTTACTTGACCATATGTTGTTTTATCATAGCAGCCTACTTGGAAATATACTTTCAAAGTCCAATAGTCTTCCAGTTACAAATAAAGATTTAGTTGGAGAGAAAAGAGTTACTTTTTAATACTTCTGAGAATAGCCAAAACTGACATTACATAGAAAAGGATGAACAATTCTCATACTCTTCAAAACTTTTTCTTTCTTTTTTTCTCCCTTTCTCTCCTTTTCTCTCTCTCTCTCTCTCTCTCTCTCTCTCTCTCTCTCTCTCTCTTTCTCTCAGTACTAGCGATTGAAAACTAGATGTTTTCCACTGAACTGCATATCCAATCCTTTTAAAAATATTTTATTTTGAAACAAAGTCTAGCTAAGCCATGAAATTAACCAGGCTGAGATCAAATTTGCAACCTCTCTTCCTTCCTGTCTCACCTCTCAGAGTACTGAGATAATAGTGGTACACTACTATGCTCAGCTCAAAAATTAAAACGTTTTAAGCAAGATCTGAATCCTACTAGTTTTAGGAGAACTCTGAGTTATTATGGGTTTTGCATAAAAAAGATAGCGAAAGTCATGTTCCCCTAGTGACAAACTAGATGGAGGATGCCCTCTTGGATTTAAAGAAAAATTGGCAGTTGACACACTACTTCACATGTGATTTGGGGTGTTTTACATTGTAGCAAAGTCACTTCCTCAATCATTTTACCATCTTTTGTTTTTCTCTGGACTTTTGCCAAGTTGTCAACTTCTTTTAGGGTATAAGAGGAATGGAACAGAATATAGTATCTTTAGTGAAAATTTCATTAAGACTGAAAAAAGAAGACATTAACCTTTTTATCTGACAATCCCATGTTTGGCTCTCTTAGAGATCATAGTAAAGTCTAAATGCTCCATCTAACAAATCATCATTTGAAAGAGACTAGTGATTTAATTTGTTTGGTTGCTTCTGAATATCTGTGGTTAGAAATACAGTTAAATAGAAGTCTTAGGATCGCTATGCCTAAAGGGGTGTAATCTTCATACATAAACAAACGTCTGTAAAAGTAAAAGAAAAATAATTGACTTCTGTCCAAGTCAGTTCATCAATTCCTAGTGAACAGCCATCTTCTAATATCTGTCTCGAAGTTTTTCTTTTTCTATCAACTATAACAACTGCCAACTTGTCAAACGATACAGGTTTTGCTTCCCCATGGCAACAGATCTCTGCCCTGAATGACAGGATTTCCATATTGACAACTGGAAAATGTCCCAAATAACTCCAAGAAGCACCTGGAGTTTAATTTCACATCTTACATCCAGAAGGAGTCTTTTTTTATTATTTCTCACATGTTAAAGTGAAGTTATTTATATACCTTACAACTGATGGTGTGATGACAGCCAAGCTAAGCAGAGAATATCTGAAAGATTCAATAAACTGAACTTCCCTGGAAATGGTAAACTAATGTCTTTCAAAAGATTTGAATGATCTGCTTAAAATAGCAAGGAATTTTATAACATTCTTGCATTTCATAACAGCATCTAGTCACCTGAACAAGAAAAAAGGTAAGGATGGAATAATTTGCTACAAAAGACCTCCAGCTTTCCCTGTCAAAGTGTAAGTCAATGCTAGAGAACTACTGAAAAATAGAGATTTCTGCTGCAGAATAGATACCTTTCAATAAAAGAAGAACCCTATTTCTTTCTCCTTGATGACAACTCTTTATCACTAAAAATAGCACCCTAAAAACTGACAAAATGGAGTGTTTTTGAATAAGTCTGAATTATAGATACTGACCTGAATAGGAACAATGAGCATTATTCACAATCAGGCACATTGGCTGTCCTCTTACAAATATAGCAGCCCCCTCAGCTGACTAATGGAGGGTTGTGTGTGTGTGTGTGTGTGTGTGAGTGTGTGGTGGGGGTTGAGTGTACAATTTCATTTCAGAGGTATGGTTTCCCTTGATTTATATTTTGTATCCAGCAACATAGATTCCTCTAATACTAAAAATTAGTAACACTATGATACAGTGTCATAAAACTAGAAACTAATATCCTTTATTTAGTGCCCTGCATGACATAAATCTTCTCTTTCATCTTGTTTTGGAAAAACTAAACAAAACAACATGCATTTGCCATAAAAATAACCGTTTCCCACTTTTCTTATTTAGGACAACAAAGGCTTTATGTCTATGACTGTTTTGTTCCCAGTTTGACAGAACAAAGGTTAAACTGTAAGTGTTTTTGATTGCTTGATGCTGACTGAAGGCCTCACTGAAAGGTTCAACAAAATATATTGACCTCTCCCCTCTTCCCAAAATGATGTCGATGACCCCCCTCCTCTGCTGTCCACTGAACTGGGAATGCCTGACAGGGAAATCTGCTGGCTGCAAGCTCTGAATGTGCAATTGGACTGCTTCACTCCTAGCCCTCGGGGCTCAGAGGTAGGAAAGATGCTGCAGACACCTCTCCCCCCAAAAAAAGAGTGTGAGGAAGGATATTTGAGCTCCAGACCATGCTAAGTGTTCTTGATGTGACAAAATATCAAAACTTCTTTTCTTAAAAATTATTGTGAAACATTGGTGAGTTATAATTTTTCATCAATCTTATGAAACTAATAAAATTTTGTCATGTTGATAGATAGTCAATTTCACCTTATATTATCTTTTATTACCGGCAGGAGGAATAATGACATTTTCAGGGTCTCTCTTTGGTTTCCCTTCTCTGTTACATGCCATAATTGAACTTAGTTGTCTTTCACAACACAGCTAAAATAAAGCTTTCATTCATTCTTCATTTCCCACCAGAAGTTGGGATCTTCTTTTAAGGATTCAAGGCTAACTTCTATGTTCTCTTTGAAGCAAAATTATTATCCACCACACTATCCACTGGAGCTCCATGCTGAGTTCTAAACTGAGGATGATTTTGTTCTTCTTAGAGACACTGGCAGTGTGTTGTGTCACGAAAGGAAAAGAAAGAGCTCCTGGGATTTGGTTGGTACAGGCTAGAAATGTTGGTAAACTTATCTCATTTCAGAGGGCATTCTTTTACTCCAAAGGATTAGTAAGCCTCATTATCAATAGTACTGCAGTTTAAGAAATTGTGCTTTAACCTAAGTAACTATGGTACATGGAAAATGTTTTTACCCTTCCTTCTGTTCCTTTCTTAAAGACATTGTTTCAGTCTTCACCTTGCAGTGCTCTTCTCTCCTCTTCCATCACCTGTTTCCTTAGATCTGCTCAACTCTTGGAGCACAACTCAAGTCCCAATATAAGCAAATACGGGGCTAGGATGCACCAACAGTCTACATCTCTAAATGGATACAGCATCTAGAAGACATGTATTTATTTTCCTTTTGGATGCAAACATTTGTAAACAGTAATTGGTTAAAAATAAGCTGAATTGGTACACACTGTACTTTTGTGCTGTGTATGGAAGATTTCATTGTCTGAATAACTTAATAATTTCACACTATTCATTATTTGGAAAAGGAATAATTATTGAAACAGGAACAATTTTACTCCAAAAGCACATAAGGAAAGAATATGTTTTCTGTATTTCATCCCATGCTTTTTGGATGAGATTTTTAACATATTTCTTACTATTTTATATGGTTTTTTGGTAGGCATAAAAATAAACACATTTCAATTTCTTTATTAACAACCAACCTAAAAATTCTGGCATATTAGCAACAAACTGGTTAAAAGTATTAGTTCAGTCTTTTCAGTTGAAGATACCTAAGTGCAGAATAATTATTAATTAGAACAGTCATAGCGTTCATTTCGTGCTAATCTTTGTGATATAAATTAATACTATTATAATACCCTCTTAATGGATTAAAACAAAGAAAAACAAGGTTAGATAACTTATAAAAGATGTTAGAGATGTTCAGTGCTGCAGCTCTGCTTCCAGTTTAAGCTCTAGAGTCCAAATTCTTATGGTTTGCACCTCTGTTCCATGCTCATAGGGTAAGTCAGGAGAAAAACTTTAATAAAATAAAATGATAAATTCTCTCACCATATCCAGTGTTTATAACACTCTGTAGTACTGTGTGCATTTATTGTAATAATTCTCCGACAAGCTAGAATTAAATTTTTCTTAAAAATAAAAAATAAAAAGAGTCAGCTTTCTGTTTATGTAATATAGCATAATGTCATCTATTGGGTTGACTCCTAAACTACTTGACCAATGTGCAATATTTTGTAACTAAACAGTAAAAGAGTTAGGTGATTATTTTCAAGTTGATTTTATTCTGTTCCATATCTTGAACATTGTTTACTTAGCATATGCGAAGTTCAAGAAGACAACACTGTATCTGAAATGTCTGCTTCTAGATTAAAACTAAAAGAAGTATTTGTCCTTTAAGATTGTGAAATAGCATACTGTCCAACAGATAATGGATTCAGAATATTGCCTGGAAATGCTTTAATTTTACATGTTAAATAATATAATTCAAAAAACTTTATTTATAAATTTTTATTATTGACCGAGCTTTGGGAATCCGTTTCTTATGCATTTCTTAGGTCACAAAATTTTATAGCATTCTTTGAGAAGAAAATGTATGTCTAAGTTCAAAAGAATTTAGCAAAGCCTTCAATGTCTGCTTTTAAAGAACCAATGTGCACAAGAGAATATTGAAAATTGTTAAGGGCCCTTCAGGAAAGAGATTTATATAATGGCCTAATCCACCATTTGCAATTTATTGAGGTTGCAGTTTTTCTTTACATAACATGTACCAGTGTGGCTAATACACATGCTTTTGGTAACAGTTTGGAAATGCTAATATCTAGATCATGAAGAGAAGAGAGACTCATGGAATAAAAAGGAAGTTGTGTAAGCACAATGTGTATTTATACCCAAAAGCAGAATTTTAAATTGTATGACTCTACACCTATAGCCTCCTGTTCATTGCCACATTATTCGAAATTCCCAAAATAAGGAAAAAAAAACTTAAATATCTGTGACAGATGAGTAATGAGAACATTTTGCAATATTCAACAGAATATTGTTCAGCCACATGAGGAAGGAAATCCTATCTTTACATTACACTGTTGAATCTGAAGAACATAATGCTAAGGGAAATAAGCCAGTCACAGAAGAAAACCACTGTATGCTCTGATGTATCAGTGAAATATATAGAAGATGAATTCACAAAAACAGAATAGAATGTTGTTTGCAGGGGCTTGTGGTGTGGAGAAATAGGATAATGTTGGTCAAAAGTAAAGACTTTCAGTTACATGACAGACAAGTTTGGAGGATCTAATATCTAACAAGAAGAGTCATTGATGTGTTAATAAATTTGATGGTTGTAGTCTGCATTTCACAAGTTATGGGTAAATCGATCACCATAGGGAACCCTTATCTACCATCTTGGTCAGCTAAATATTTTAAATTTCGAGAAAAGTAGAGCAAGATCAGAGGCTGTTTTAGTTCATCCTTCCAGCCTGGGAAGGAAACTCCACTGCCCAGCAGCTGGTAGGAAGCCCCCACCTGAGCAGCTGAGGGGCAGGGAGACCATTCACCACACTACCGGCCTCCAGCCAGCTTTGGAGGCCCGTCATAATCTGTCAAATCCGGAGGTATCCATTCACATCACAATTCTAAATTGAGATTTTTGTTTTCCTAAATTTTATTTATGCAAAATGTCAGACACTTTTGATCAATGAAAACAGCACATCTGCCGGATCTCTCTCACTGGAGCAGCCTAGCACACGTTTTAGTATTTGATTTCTCCAAGTCATTTTACTCTGATTATTTTGGACAATTATTTTTTTCCTTTAAATGTCACATACCATCCCCTACAAGTTTATTACAAATGTTTCAGGAGGATTGAAGAAATAGATTGCTGTTTATCACTGCAGCCCAATATCAAGTACAAAACAAACGTTTAACAAACGTTATCCAAGCAAACAAGGTAATATGCTAAGAGAAATACGCTGTTTTAATGAAGATAATGCCAGGTATTTTTCTTTTGAATAATATCACAAGATGTTAATGCTTTATTCAAAAGCAATCTTTGAAACAGTTAAAAAATTGTAGCAAGAAAGAGACATGATTTCAAATGGTAAATATCATTCTCTAATCGTCTTCGAACTATTCAGACCATATGAAAAGGAGCACAGATTTTACACTATTACTTGCCAACTAAAGTAACAGGAATGATGAAAGACGGGAAAAGGAAAACAAAAAGGAAAATAGAAAAAATGGAAAGAAATCTTCTGTAAATAAGGAGGGAAAAAACAGTTCAAGGGAGGGGAGGGGAATGGGGGAAAAAAGAAGAATCAAGATATATTATGTACAGGTGCAAGTTCCCTATGATGAATGTGGTTGCTATGTAATACCAAAAAATGTACCAGTTTAATTAAAAAATAAACTACTGAGATATGCTATTGAGATATGCTACCAAAGATTAAAAAATACATTATATCTTTTCCCTGCTACCAACTAATCCTACATTGATGAATCATATTGCTAATTTTTCCTACTTTGGTTTTATGTTTGTATAAGTTTTGGTTCAAATCTTGCATCCAATTTTTACTTTTTCTTTTTTTTATTCTTATATTTCATTTAAGCAATTAAGGGCAGCCAACGTGATTCAGAAATTGAACCCAATTTTGGAAGGACAGAAAATTTCTGTTCCTCACTGCCTAAAGCCTAGAAGGAAAAAGAATCTTTTGTGAGCGTTAGAAAGTAAAAATTTGCTTAGAACAACTATTTTTAGGAGACAAGTTACATAAAACCAGGATCTGCCATTTGTCTCTCAGAGTTGTATTTAGTACAATGGTTAAATATAATGACCAAGACCAAAAGCTATCTGGATTTAAAAGTCCACTTCTGTCTCATGAGCAAATTATTTAACGTCTTTGAACCTTAAGAAGTCTTAGGGAGCTATTAAAATTAGACTTCGGACAGTCTCTCACGTAGCTGAGCTCAGAAAAATGGGACAAGGAAACTTTGCATTATTTTTAAATGAGTAATTGTATAAACACATCAGGTAACATTCTACACACTTTTCAGTGTTATCCTACATTTGAACTTCATGACCTATGTATTATAACCATACACCCTAAGAGAAGAAACAGGTACAGAGCAGTCTATGCAGGACCTGGAATGGCACTTAGCCTGGCTGCAGTGGCTCTGCACTAAACCACGGGGAACTATTGTGCCTCCATAGCCAAAGAAATCTGAAGAGTGCAGCCAGAACATGCAGTCTTTAATGTTAAGATGCACTTGGGAATGTCAAGAAATATACATAATAATCAGTTTTCCCAGACATCTTGCAGAATTGAAAAAAAATTGTTGTTCAAGAATACTCTCATAGGAATTGTGCTTATTGGAATAAGCCTCTAGAGGACATTTTTTAAAAAATAATAACTTAGTGACATGAATTTGGCTTTCATAAAAAGAATTCATTAACAGGTTAGAAAAAATAGCTATAAATGACATAAAATCAAAGATTAAATACAGTTCTCTGAAAATTATTGTGAAAGAAATGTTTAATCTGGTGTTTATTTTTAATCTTTAATGTTTTGATTTAAATGTTTAAAAAATTCAAAACTGGTCAGTCTTGTAATCTGAAAAACTACTCTGAAGATAGCAATATGCAATATATTAACTAGTGTTAATTTCCTATCATTTCATTTTGAAATTTTTCTTCATTTTTATCCCTTTTTTTGTTTTTAAAATTGAAAAAGAAACTGGTTAGGCATATTGGTGCACACTTGTAATACCAACATTCGGGAGGCTGAGGCAGTAGGATCACAGCGAATTTCAGGCCAGCCTGAGCTACAAAGTGAGTTCAAGGCCAATCTGAATTGCATAGTGAAACTTTGTCTTGAAAAAAAACTGTAAAAACAAAAATAAGAAAGCAATTTCTTTTTGCCTTGATGTATGCAACTTTAAACAGCTCTCTGTTTAAACTTATTTAAGATTCTAGAGCACCTTTTGCAATTGTGAGCACTATTATCCACTTTGAATAATTGTTTCCCTCCCACCTAACTCCCTTTAGAATGTCAGTTGAAAGAGATATTTCTGATGTAAACCATTATAGTTATTGTTCCTATTAGGCAATTGATCCATTAACTTTCAAAGGTGATGCATTTCAATACTGGAGAAAATATTTGCTTTTATATAATCTCATTAAGAGATCTCTGGAGCCTTCTGAATGATATAATTTACATGAATACTGATTTAATAATTGCAAATGCTACCAAGACTTAACGGGGAAAATAATAGACAACACACCATTATAATTACAAGCCTGTTCATAATCCTTTTGGGTTTAAAAAGTGCCTTCTCAAATTTGATACTCAATTCTTCTTCAAATGGGAGAGATAAATATTCTTATTTTGGAGATGACATTAAAATCCTCAAAATAAGTAATTTACAGAAATTTATATAAATAGAAACTAGTAAAATGAAGGTTTGTGTTTTATTCTAAATTTTCTGCACTTAGTGCTGTTTCATCATTTTTTAAATTAAATTTTTTCTTAGAATATTGTTTTATTTTAAGACTAAGTTATTTGTAAACACATACATAACACAAACTTTCAATGCAAGAATGGGTGAAAATTAGCCATATGCTTTTATTTTGTCTTTGTTTTTAAATAAATAAATTTGAATAAACAGGCACTTTCTGAACTTGCTCTCTAGGTTGGGCTGTGGATTTAAACACTCTTAGAACTGGGTCATAACTTTCTTTGAGTAAAAATGTCTGCTTCTTCTTTAGATACCTATACCTGGATTCTTAAGGTAAGGATTACAGTAACACCATACGTGAACAAATGAATGAACTAGTGAATGAATAAATGAAAGAATGAACAAATAAACAGAAGTGTAGAAACACAGACATCTACCTTTGCTGTAAGAGGGAAATGCATTAAGGATCTCCCTTTCTCAACCTCCTCTTTCCAACCTGCCACCCTATCACGCAAACCTCAATTACACATTATACAAATCTTCCTCACAAGTATCTCATTGCTGGCTTTGTGCTCTCAGCTGAATAACCCAGAGTTTAGAGAATCAGTATCACCAGGCTAGGCTATTGTGCTCATTCTGTTGGTGTACGTGGCGTTTTAGTGTGAAAGAAGTCATTTCTTTGCCAATGATATTTGTAGCTATTAGTAAAATGGACTCTCCTTCAGGGAATTTAAAGGAAAGGGCACTTAATTAAGGATTTGGGCCTATCCAATCCATAGTTAAACAAGCTCTTGGCAAGGTGCTTGATTTTGTTGCCATGGTACGCTGAATGATATTTCCTCATTAAGCAAAAGTGTTTTTCACAAGATACTTGGTTACGTTTTAGTAGATAAAAAGACTGGCAAACAGTGCTGTACATTTTCCTCCCCTTGTTCAATCATTGTAAGTCTCTCTACCATGAACTTCAACATAAAATAAAAATATCTAATGTCATTCAATATCACAGGTAATATGAGCTAGGCAAGAAATAGTAAACAAGTAGAACTCAAAGTAGAATCCAGACTGAGAACTAGTAAATAGCATTGTATTTCCACTCGAATAGTGTATTTTGAAGTCACATTGTTCCTCATTTAAGCGTGAGGCTTTTGGCCTTAAACTAGCTTACTCTGTTGCTAGAACATTACAGTGTAGAACATTACAGTGGTTCAGTGGACCTGAGCCTTCCACACCTACCTGCGTGAATGCACGCCAGGACTTCACCCCAGGGAAAAATCGTGTATATTTGGCAAATCCTGTAAACCCTATTGGTCTCAATTTTCTTATTTCCTAATTTTGACAATAGGAAAGAAAGAAAGTCATCTCTGTGATCCTGCTTCAGATCAGAAGCAGAAATGTTCTAAGGAACAGGCTAAGGACTTGGGAGTTAATGGCTGGCTGAGATCAGGAAAATAATCTTTAAAGATGAAGTACTTTAGCCAAGGAATTATGGAGTAGTGTATTGTTGAGGCAGAAGTCAGGCAGGAGAAAGAAAAGGCCTGGGAAGAAGAGAAAGATTACCAGTTAGATCCTATTTTGCTTTTTAAAATGAATCTAGAGAGAGTGAGTAAAATGTCAGTGGCTGAGAACAAAAAGGATAGAGAATTTTATATTGTGAGCTTCAAAGACAGGTGGAATTTTACACATGCACAAATAAATGATCTTGTCTGATTGAGAAAAGTAAAAGCAAGGGGGACACCTCATGTTTCTTTCCAAATTTGGGGACAGGAAGGGGAAGAACTACATGCCTGTCTCTCAGGGGTAGAGTCATCGTTAGCTTTGATGGGGTCCTGCTTTGCTTTCTAATTCTCATTCCCTCACACCACACCAAGCAACGTGGTCAGGCTCATTTTCCCAATCCTCATTCTTCATGCAGGTCCACAGTTCCTGAGAGTTAAAGAACTGAGTGGAAGTTTGTGGTCCCACAAAATAGGCCCCCAAATGGCTCAGCGGAAGGAGGGTGAGAAGCATCAACTCCTCCTCTTGCTGCTTATTAACCGTCAATTTTGATTTCCGTCCCAGACGTTGCTTTTAACATTAACCTCAAGATGATATTATGGAACCCCAGGCTCCTTCCCTCCCGAGAGCCTCAGCATCCTTTCTCTGGTTTAGTTTTGTGCTTGCATCGTCTCCTGTCCCAAGGTACTAAGCTGCCAAAGCCCCCTCCTTTTGTATTGGTGGTAACTGGCTTCCTCATTTTATGCAACAGTCTTCTGACTTACTTCCTTGTTGAACCTTAGGGTAGACTTTTATGCGTGAAGGGTTTCCATAGAGTTTTATGATTTTATTTTCAATCCAACTTACTGAATTCATAAATTAAAACTCCTATATTGACAGATAAACAGATAGCTGGCAAGTTCCATTCTACTTACTAAAGTCAATTTAAAAAGTTAGAAATAAAATAATCACTAAAGAAACTTTGAACTCTATTTGATCTCATTTATAAATATAGTTATGCAATTTAACATATTGAGGAAAATTATATTTAAAATATATTTGCGATTCCTCTCAAGAATTTTAACTTTCTATGTTTCTATGAAAATCTTCCTCAAGTATTAAGTTTTATAAATTTGAGAAATTTAAATTTATATGAATGTTTATAATATAGTGTACAAAAAATTATCAAAATTTGAACTGAACAATTTGGAGCCAATTACTCAATAATATATTTTATTTTAGATTTATAAAGCTTTCACTTAAATACAGCAAATTCTATTAAATTTGCAAAAAATTTGATATCTAGATTCTATCCCAAGATAAAAATTTAATTTACTTTACCAAAAATAATATCCATGTTTTACTTACCCACTATACCCCTCATCACTCAGAGTGTAAAGTTATATAAAACTAAGAAATTTGCACATATGACAAAAGTTTCAGATAGCCAGATATTTTGGCCAATCATGACATCTAGACTTTAGATATGTAGCTCACATCTCACCACTAAAAATTAAGTTAAATACCATCCCAGTATTTTGGAGTACTGCCTTTCATTCATTTTACTGATGAAATCTTGCTGCAAACTCTGATTAGACAGACCAGACTGTATTTGAAACTGTTGTAACAAGGATTACATAATATCATAAGGCACTTATTCCTTATAAATGTATATATACATCAGCCCTTTTTCCATTCATAAAATCTGTGTCTCTTACTGCGGATGATAGTCAAGATCAGATTTTGCAATTGCTTGCCTCTCAAAGTACAAATATCTTTTATACAACTAAAAAATCTGTATTTAATGAAAAATATGAAAATATGTATCTGACTACTATAAAGATTCTCGAACTCAGTGGAATCCTGTGTTTGTTCCATCTGCTCGCTTTTTGGAACCACACAACTGTTACAGATATTAGCATTTAAAGCATCCGTTCCTATAGTGAAAGTCATGGTCAATAAGTTGATGACTCAGAGTTCTTTTTCTCTAGGCCAGAAACATTTTCCGAAATTCTGGTCCTACGAACTATATAGTCAATATTTCCACTTGGGTGTCTTTTAGTACCTCAAATAAAACTTACCTAAAAGCTGAACTCATTATGCTGTCTTTATCTTAATACTTCAAGGGGTCCTATTTCAATAAATGTCACTCGTATTCACCAACAGAATTCTAATAGTTTCATGCATCCTTCCAAATAATAATCTGTGAGGTATGTATCCACCCTTCCCTATTCATGCATAATCAATCATTTGTGCCACTACTGGCCCCTACGTGTATTTTGAATCTCTAAGTCTCTCTGCTTTTATTGAAAATTGGCTTTTGGTTCAACTCTTGCTTCCTGAAATGTATACTTCTCACACTATCAAGTAATCTTTTAAGTTGATAAATGTAATCATAAGGGTCCCAGGATAAATGCAAAAATCTTAGATGATGGAGTGTTTTTATTGTAGTTTTATTTTTGCTTTTTGTTTGTTTTTGGCCTTTTGGCGGGAGTTGTTTGTTTTGTTTCTTTGAATTCAGCTTGCTCATGTGACTTACATTAGCCAATGGAACTTTGATAAGTAGAGCAGCAGAATGTTGAAAAGCTCTCACACATTGATGCTTGCTTATCAGAGCTTCTGCAAGGCTTCTACTACCATATGGAAAAACTCTGGTTATGCTGCTGAAAGGTTGGTGAGCACATGAAATAGAAAGTACAGATTTCCAAGACCAGTCATCCTCCAGCCAATCCAGCAGCTAACCAAAGATGCAACAGAGAGTCTCACTCAGACCCAGAAAAATATTGCCCTATTGAGATCAAAGCAAATTGCCAATTGTAAGCTAATTAAATGGCTTTTTAATCCATTAAGTTGTGGAATCATTTGTTTCTCATTAAATGTTTAATGATGCAAGTTCATTTATTAAAACTTATCAATCACATCTCATTTCCCTAAAATATGTATTTCAGACTCACAGGAAGAAAAAAGAAAGAAAAGACTGAGACTCAAATTTGGCAATAGACATATCCTATAAATTCAGAAATCCCCAAACACAGTTTTTAACCCAGAATATTATGTCTAGTGAAAATATCCTACAGAAATAAAGAGAAAATAATAAATTTTAAGACAAAGATAAATTAAAGGAATTTTTCACCAGGATATCCACCCTAAAATTGACTAAATAGTTCCCTAAACAGAAAAAAAATGTTAACAAACGAAAAGATCTAGTAACATCAAAGGAAAGGAAATTATATGCTAAGTAAAAGTATGGCTAAACACAATGTATTTGTATTCTATTTAGTTTTCTATGTTTCAGGGGTGAAGCAATAATTCTGTTTCTTTAGTATGGTTCTAAATATATGTAGAGGAAATATATTAAAAATAATAAACATGGGATGATAAGGAAACATAAAAGATAAGATTTCTATACTGTAATTGAACCAATTGATTGCTACACCATGAATCATGATAATTAATGTATATATATAATTTAATACCAAAAACAACCACTTAGAAAGTTATACAAAATAATGAACTAAAATGTTTTATAAATCAAAGTGGAATTTTGAAATATGCTCATTCAAATCATGGACAGTAGTTGTAAGCAGAAAAACAAAGAGAAAAAATAAAAGTGAAGCCCAATGTTATCAATTATTTACATTAAATGTAAATGTCTTAAGCCCGATGATATGAATTGTTATATCAGATGTTAATGTCAGTGTGTACCAATTTAAAGACAGAGATTGGGATTGTAGATTAAAAATCATGGTATATGTATATGCTATAATTAAGAAACTCATTTTGATATAATGATAGAGTAGCCTTAAAATAAAAAAAGGAAAATATATATCATTCTACCATTAATGAAAATAAAGCAAGACATTTATACAAATATTAGATAAATTAGATTTCAAAACAAAGAACGTTTTCAGAGGTGAAAAGGGACATTATACAATGGCAAGTGAACCAACCAACCATGATATAGCAATTGTATTCATGTATGAACCAAATAAACAAAGCAAAATATGAGACGTAAAATATATTTGTAATATATATTTGGAAAACATCTCAACGAGTATGGTTGGTGATTTTAACATACTTTTCCAAGCAAATCAGATTAGTGACAAAATAAACAGCACATAGAAGAAAGTCAACAACATTACCAACAAACTGAATTTAACAGAAAATTTGACAATTTTATAGCTAAAAGTACATGTACCAAGGTACTCCATCTTTGATACTATGCCAAACAGCAAATCCTACTAAATTAGTAGGATGTAAAATCCTACAAATGTGCTTTCTCTAATGAAAAGTAAATCAAATTATAAATCAACAACAAAAATATAACTTCAAAATCTTTGAATACTTGGAGGCTAAAAAAAATCTAAAAAATTTATGGACCAGATAAAATGCCAAAGGAAACAACATTTCAAAATTGTGGTATGTGGGTGAAGCAGTGCTGAGAGGGGTACTTAGAGCACTACGTTCTATATTAAAAAGAGGAAAAAGTCTCAATAGTTTAAATTCCTATTTAAGAACATGAAAAGGAAGGAGAAAATAAAAGTAGCTGTCAATAAAAGCAATAATAAAAATCAGTGAAACAAAATTGTTTCTTTCCAAAGATCAATACAATTGAAGAACCACTAAAAATGCAAAAAATGAAAGGAAGAGATACAAACGATTAATCTAAAAAAGTATACTCCTTTCAAACATTAAAAATAGCATAAGGTAATAGTAAGGTATGGACAACTCTACACCCTTTTTCTCCACTTTTTTATTTTTTATTTTTATTATTATTTTTTGTTAATATTATTATTATTATTATTATTATTTTATTTTTTTTTTGTGGCACCAGAGATCAAACTCACAACCTCTCACCTGCCAGAGCAGGCGCTTAAGCCATTGAGCCAAACTCCCGGCCTTAGTTTTTGAGGCAGGGTAGCACTATGTAGCTCAGGCGTGTCTTGCGCTTGCTTTGTAGCCCAAGTCGGCCTCGAACTCACAACGCTCCTCCTATCTCAGCCTCCCAAGTGCTGGGATTAAAGGCGTGTGCCACCATGCCTGGCTTCTCGACTTTTTAGATTTTAAAAACAAAATGAATTAAAAACAACGATACAAAATTTCAAAACAAAATCTTAAGAGATTAATACTGGTTAACATGTTGCATATTTCTATCTTCAAAGTACTTGTTCAGATTGCAAGATATAGGCATAAAAAATGATCAAATGATTGAACAATGAAAATGCAAACTGTTCTTTTCGATGAACTAACAAACATTAGTAGTATAGTTATATATTTTGTATATATATATATATATATATATATGAATACATATACAGGCATATAATCTTAAAATGAATGTTTAGATGAAACAGTTCCTCAAAAATACAAATAACTCTCATATATACACATTTTACAGCCCAACAATTACAATCTTGGCCATTTTAAAAAAAATATGAACATTTCTGTCCACAAGAACACCTGCACATAATGTTCATGGAAAATTTATTCACTGGAACTCCCAAATGGAAACAACCCACAAGGAAGTGGCAGAGGAAAACTAGCTATCTCTCAGCACACTCAGAGAAAAATAGAGAGAAGAAACGGAATAGAAGACAGGATGCACTGTATCAGTTAGCTTTCTCCCCACTGAGACACAAGATCCAATATCCCCTACTCAAAGAAGTTGAATTTGCTTATAGTTTCCATTCATGACTGCATGGTCCAATGTAGAGACATCTTGGCAAAAGGGAGTGGTGGAGCAAAGATACTTAGTTTATGGTAGCCCAGAAGCAAAATGGGGAAGCATTAGAGGAACAGGAGAGGAGCCATGGATGGTATCTGAGCCATGCCTCCATTACCAATCCAGACAAATGCAGGAGCATGTTTTACTAATCTGCTAGGAATTTCTCAATCCAATGAAACAGATATATTGGGATCTATGGTCACATACAACTTCCCAGGGGATGCCCCCAGTGATCTACTTCCTCCAACTAGACCCTATTTCAGAAACTTCTCACCATCTCCCAATATACTAACACATTATAAATTCATCAAAGGAGTAACCCACTGATGAAGTTACAATCTTAATGATCTAATTACATTCCTGAAAGTCCCAACCCTGAACACTGCTATGCTGGGGACAAAGCCTTCAATATCTGCACTTTTGGAAGACATTTCACAACCAAATCATGACAAGTATGTTGTACAGCCAGGAGAAGTCAACAGTTTTGAAACGGAGAATGTATTAATGTTTGTCAGAAGCTATCACGTTGTTGTTGGGGTGAGGGAGATGTGGATGTGGCTAAAAAGTACAACAGGAGAATCCTTTTGATGAAGTGTTCTGTATCTTCACTGCATCAATGTCAGCATCCCAGTTTAGATACTGTATCATAATTAGGGAAGATGATACCATTAGATAAAGCTGAAGAAAGGGCAGGTGGACTTTTCTGTATTATTTTTATAACTGCATATGAATCTACAAATACTTCAAACAGAAGGCTTATTTAGAAAAAAAAACTGTACAAAAATTGAACACCATGAAATTCTTCCATTGTAGCTTAACATACACTGCTTAATTTCAACTCCATAGTAGTTTTTGAATCCAAATCATGTAATTTGCTATCAGCATTATTACTCTCTTTCATGGTTCTTTGTAAGTTCTGTGAAGGCGATATAGGGTAATGATCTTGGTGGAAGACTTCCAAATGATATAGGAAAATGATCTCAGACCTCCAAATGATATAGGGGAAAGAAACTACCAACCTACTATATGTCCAGTGTGAGTTTGTGTTCTCTAAAATAGAAGAACAAATTCTAGGAACAATAGAGGGTAAGAGCAGAATGCATTTATTGAGAGAAAGAAAGCTTCTGTCTGAGGGACAGAAGGGGTCCCGAGCCGGTTGCCCAAGACTCAGTCATTTCTAGGTACTTTATTATAGAGTAAAACCATGATGGGGAAGACTGGGAACTAGCAAAGCAGATGGGCATAAGGTGGGACATAACCATTGTAAACCAATAAGATTATTTGCTCAGGTAGAGTTGATTAAATCAAGGACAAATGGGGAAGTGATTCAGGTAGTAAGTGAGGGATGCTTAAGGACAATGACTCTTCCTATAAGAGGGTGGGATGATGACTCCTGACTTCCTCAGGGTGATAGAGAACAATTTAGAATATCAATCCTTAGGACATGGGTACATTTGTTTTACCTTTTGTCTTGATATGTGGCCCACAGTAACGGGTGTGTGTCTCTTCCAAGGTCATTAAGATATCTGGTCCTCTGTGCAGGTTTCCTTGAGGGCCTAGCCCTGTCTGACTGCCTATAATATTTCTGTCTAACTCAGTTGTCTGTCACAAAGGTTGCAACAACATTTACTCAGTTAGCCATTGTATTTTTAGTGCTATTTTAGATGAATGGAAATTCCACAATAAATATTTATTATTTGGCTGAATGTCGTTTGCCATTTAATCAAACTTTTGAATTCACTAAATTTGTTGTCTTATTCCTCGGCTCAATATATCACTTTCCCTACATGTATAAAGATCAGGCTCACTGAGAAATTCAACAAAATAGAAATCTTCCAGTTGTGCAACAGACAACCTTCTTTCTAGGAGATACTTCTTCCAGATACACTCACAACTGCAGTTTTCAATTCTTGTACCCATTGCACAAGTGTTTCCACCCTAACACAACCATCAATATGGTCCTATTATGCAAATCCGATCCTTGAAAGTTAATTGCAATTTCTCCCTTATTCATGAGACCAACTTCCATTGATGTTTCTCAGAATTCTGTTACAACTGTAATGCAAATTACCATCGATGAGCTATTTCTGTTTTCTTGGTATACTACCCTCTGTTTCTTCATGAAGACTATATATGAGATGTGAAGATTATGTGTAGAATGCTCAATTTTGAGGATAATGACACTTCATTTCAAAAGTCTAAATAGAAACCAACCCTCATTCCTAGCTTTACCAGTCTAAAGAAATTTCAAGGCTGAATTTTTGTAGCCTCTACCGTTAGAAGACATAGAAGAGATAACATGGCCATTTTGGGATCTCATTTGATTGGATCAACTTTAATATTTCTCATAAGCACAAAGAAGACAAGGAGAGCCTGGAGCTTGGGCCAGCTGCTGTGACCAGACACAGAAGCCACTTTTGAAGCCTAACAACGCTCTGACTTAGGCCACCCTGGGACTCAGAAGAGCCAAAGGGAGTCAGCTCATCAGCCAAATAAGGATCCCAAGAGTCAAGCAATCTCCAAATGCAGCAGTTTATTGAGCATTTATTACATTCATGGCAAGGTAGAAGGGATGTCAGCGTGGCATAAGCTGGAAGTTGGAGGTGGCTCTGACAGTGCCTGACTTTTCTTCCACCCCGCTGACATTCTGCGAGAACACCGGGCAGTGGAGGGGCAACAGACAGCACTAAAAAGCATGGATCTGAAGACAGTGCTGGCACTCACAGTGATCTGGAGACCACTACAGCCCGGGAACCAAGCAGAACATTCTGGGCAGACAGAGCAACCGTCACAGATGGCTGCAGATCTCCAGTGGCAACTCTGTGAAGAGCAGCACCCAGCAAAGTTCACAAGCACGCAGCCAGAAGACTGAGAAGAGCAGCTAGAGGCTTCCATTCTATGCTGGTGGGGAGTTTGATACAAACAACACCTGCTAATCTTCTGGTGATGAAACTCTATTTTTCTTTATGGTAAAATATATTTTTATAAGTTTCTTGAAAGGGTTCACAAGATAAGTTTGTTGGCAGCCAAGTGGTGTGGTTATCACACTACACGGTGACCACACAAGACATCACATGGGTGCACCCGTCATATGGTATCACAAGTTAGTTTAGACTCAGAAAGCAAGTTTGAAACTAGACAGAAGCATAAGATGGCTTCTGTCCTGCTCATATCACCAGCTCATTCAAAAGATAGCTTGGCAGTACAAAGAAAATATGTGGTCCTTTCATATGAACTCCCTTATGCAAGAAGTCTGCAGAGCTACTCTGCTGGGTGCTAAAAAGTATTGAGTATTCTACAAGATATTCTCTGCACTATTTGACATCAGCACCAGAGTCAATAAAGAGGACCATGAAAGCACAGACTACTGGAAGCCACAAAGTACTGACAGTGAATTCTTTATACATTATCTCAATCACAATCATACAGAAGACTTTTTCTCTTGTTTGGACAAAAAATAAGCATAATGAATCCATAGATACCAAAAAATAAATTGTGCAAACCTGAACAATGACTGAGATACTAATTGCTAGATTTCACTGACTTTTTCCTGGGAGAATCTGGTACACAATTACTGAATGTAGAAGAAAAGTTAGTGGTTAGATTGGATTTACCAGTTTGGCCTAGAAAAGATGTGTCTTTTGCTGGGAAAAGAACTTTTTGAAACAAATGAATTAATGCTACTGGATGAAACTGAATGATTAGTTCTATGTCTGGGAAATTATTGAAGCAGTTGGTTCAAAATTCAGGCTCAGGTATAGTGAACTAGTGTCCTGAGCTCTTGGTTCATTTGCTCCTGTTGCTGCACCTGCTAGTCAAAGTCCCTGTGTGCCTCTTACGTTTCTGCTTCCACAGCCAAATTCTTGCCTACAGGTAACAATTAACTTCCAGGAACATCATGTTTCTTGGTGTCTAGTGAGCCATGCAGAAATCACAGGGCTTTAAGCTCAGCGCAGGAGGGAAGAATCGATGACTAGAATTCCTTATTCTGTGTCACTGTTTATGCCTGTAATGGATCTTCTCTCCGTTGTGTGTTACTACCTGTTCTAATCCCAGTAGCTGCTTGTGCTAAGTATTTTACACTTTATTTTTAATTGGTGCATAATAATGGAACCAATTTGGGGGCATTATATTATTATATAATAAATTAGAATGATTAATATCACAAATACAGCACATCTTCATTGTTTTGATTTTTTGTGTGGTAAGGCATCCACAATCCTCTTTTTCAGCTATTCTGCAGTAAAAAAAATATATTATCATTAATTATAGTCACTTTACCATGCAATGAAACCCCAGATCTTTTTCCTCCTAACTGTAACTTTGCACCCACTGACCAATCTTTTCCCAATATCTTCCCTTCTTGCTGTTTTCTCTAGCTCCTAATAATCTCTATTTTACTGTCTACTTTTATGCGATCACTATTTCAGATTCTGCATATGATGAGATCATGCAGTGTCTGCCTGTCTGATCTATTTGGCTCAGCATCATGTCCTCCAGGTCCATCCATATTATGCCAAATGACAGTTTCATCTCTTAGAGTTGAGTAATATTCCATTAGGTATTTGTACCACATTTTCTTTACCCATTCATCTACTGAAGGACTCTTGAATTCATTTTATATCTTGCTTATTGGAAATAGTATCCAGTGAACAAGGAGGTGCATACGTCTCTTGATCATACTGACTGTTGTCTCTGAGCATATCCCCAGTAATGGAATTGCTGGGACAAATGATAGTTCTATTTTAATATTTCAGGTAAGTTCTATATTGTTTTCCATAATAGCCATACTAATTTACATTCCCACAGAAATAGTATAAATATTCTTTTTTTTGTTTTCTTTCCAAAACTTTTCATCAATTTTTTGGATGATGTCCATTTTAATGGGAGTAAGGTGATTTATCATTGGAATATTAATTTCAATTTCCTCAATAATTTGCAATGTTGAGCATTTTTTCAATATCTCTTAGTCATTTGGATGTCTCATTTGAGAAATATCTATCCAAGTCTTTTGGACTAGATTTTATTATTTCTTTCAGTTTCTTATATCTTTTAGATATTCGTTTTTATCATGTGTATAGTTTACACATATTTTTCACACAGGTTATTTCTGTTGATTGTTTATTTGACGTACAGAGGACTTTTAGCCAGATTTAATGTCATTGTCCATCCACTCATTAGTTGCCTGTGCTTCAGAGATCTTCTCCAGAAAAATAATCCCATCTATTCCAAATTCCTCAAAGATTTTCTCTATGCTATTTTCTAGTTTCATAAGTTTCAAGGCTCACATTTAAGTCTTCAGTCTATTTTGGGCTGCTTTTGGTAACTGGTGAGTAATATGAGTCTAATTTTATTCTTCTTCATTTATCTATCCAATTTTCCCAGCACAGTTTATTGAAGAGACTAAACCTTTCCCAATCTGTGTTCCTCTCATCATTGTCAAAATTAGGTTGTAGATGTGTGGATTTACTTTTGAGTTCTCTATTCTGTTCCATTGGCCAGTGCATCTTTTTCTTATGCCAGAACTATGCTATTCTGGTTACTACAGCATTGTGGCACATGTTGAAATCCAGAAGCACGATGCTCCAGCATTGTTCTTTTGCTCAAGATTGATTTGGCTCTTTGGTGTCTTGTGTTTTGAAAAGTACTTTAGGATTGTGCTTGTTAGTTGCATGAATAATATGAATGGCACTGAATTTGTAGGTTGCTTTGGATAGCATGAACATTTTAACAATATTAATTCTTTCAATCCACAAACTGGAATACATGGGAAATCTTCCCATTTACTTGTGTTCTTTTCAATTACTTTCCTCTGTTTAACAGTTTTTATTATGAAGATCATTTACTGCTCTGGTCAAATGTATTTGTTGATATTTTATTTTACTTTATTATGGCCATAATAAGTAGGATTGATTTCTTGATAGCCTTAACAGACAGTTTGCAGTAAGTATTTAAGAGTACGAGAGTATTGGTTTTGTGTCTTGCACCTTCATGGAATCTGTGTACTATATTATGTAACAGTATCCTGGTGTGGCCTGTAGGGTGTTCTACATGTCAGATCACGTCATCTATAAATAGTGACAATTTGAACTCCTTCTTAATTTGTATGCCCTCATTTCTTTATATTGTTTATTTTTTTTAGCTATAATTCCAGTACTACCTTTGAACACAACTGACAGCAGGCATCCTTGTCTTGCTCTGGATATTAGAGAAAATGTTTTCAACATTTTCCTGTTTGATTTTGGGTCTGGGTTTGTCACATTAGTCGTCACTGGGTTGAGGTATGTTCCTTCCATACTGAATTTGTCGACAGTTTTAAAATTCAATAAGTTCTCAATAAATCTTTCCTTTTAAGATCTGAAATATTTCTTAAAGTTGTTTGCCCACATTTTTCAAATTATAGTTTAGAACAGAATATATTTTCCTTCCATTGTGTTTAGTAAAATAAATATTTTAACTCAATTTGTGTTCCATTTACATTCCCCACCCTCCTGAAGGAAACACATTAGGTTTGTTTCTACCACTGAATATAATGTAGCTGGAAATATGTATTATTATTCCATGGTTACAGAATTGGTCCTCACATTGTATAACTCATGACGTAAGATATTTCATATACTCAGCTCTTATATTTGGCCTACTGAGATATACAGAATGCCCACTGTTATTCTTAGTCTCCCTGGGGAGCACAAGAGTTAGTTCTCATCAATTTTTACCCTAACTTCTGTGTCATATCTTATTTGGCATCTTTTTAAACAAAGGTATGCTAAAAATCCATAGACTTGTGGATAAAATCAATGGTCAGAAATGCTGAAAAAGTATTGGAAAATATTGCTAGGGATATCAGAAAACACTTCTTAGAACTGAAGGATGTGTTTCACATTTTTCAAGTTATATTCAATAGCTAGCATTATTATCTTTTTATTTTCATCTGGATTTTTTTTTCCTATTTTGTCTTTATGAAAATGCATTGATACCATGGCATAATAAAAGTAGTTTGGATTATTGGGTTAAGAATCCCAGATAAATTTGATTCTTTCCTACCATCATTTAGCAGTATGAATTTGTTTCTAGTTTTTGAAGCTATCTGTACCTCAGTTCCCTCAACTATAAATGATTAGAATGATAATTATAATTATTTAAACATTAGAAAAAAAGGCAGTGAGTAGCAAATGTCCAATAAATAACAGTTATTATATTCCCTGATCTTCTAAAATGAACACATGAATTTGGTTACCAAATAAGGATATCTATTACTTAAGGCATTTTTCCACAATTTGAAGGTCTTATATATGCAATAAGATTGCAAAATTCATTCATGCTATTCCTCTGATAGGCATAGAATATGTATTTACTTTATTTTGACTATAACTAATACAATCCTGCCAAGCTATTTCATGATGTGTCTGAATTGATGTAGACAGTAGGCAAAATATCCCTGGGTGCGATTAATTCCTTAACATTGCTCTTTTGTGGAACTCAAGTTCCTTCTTCAGTAATTCACAACTCCTCTGAAGTATTTTCTCCTTGATCTTTTTATTTTTTAACTAGGTGCTCCTTATTCATTCATCTACCAAACGCAAGGCTGTAAAACTTGGTCCTCAGTTAATTTTCTTTTCACAGTACCCTTTCCTCTAATTTCACGTACTCATTTACCTTTAATTATCAAGTTACTGACAATTCTCAATCCAATTCTTTCAACCCATTTTCCTAGACTGAACTTCCTGGTCTTTATTATTTCCACCTAAATCTTAACCTGGATGTTTCCTAGATAACTCACTGCTGTATGCCCAATAATCTAATGTGTTTTCTTTTCCCCTAAACCTTCTCTTCATTGTCCTCTAGTTTTCCCAATATGGTAAATTACAACATCGTGTACTACATAGCTCTGTTAGAAAACTAGAATCATTATGTATGTGTCCTTCTCTTGCAATCCTACATCAAACTGATTGCCAAGTTCACTTCCCTCAAATTCCACTGTTGTTCTCATGATTTAATCTGACATACTCTCTCACATAGATTATTATAAAATCTTGCCATTCTTCTCCAATTATTTTAAAGGAACTTATGTCATTAAATATTGCTACATGAAAGATGTATGCATTTGTGCTGGAGAATAATTAAACAATTCTGTTGTTTGCTTGTTTCTCCAAAGAAAAATAACTCTTTCATTTTCTGTTTTATGTGAAACCAGTTTCTTCATCAGACTTCAGCTTGTAGAGAAAAGAATTAGGCTTCTCTTATTACCCTTTGAACCAGTGAGTATGCTCTTCTTCAAATACCAGAGCACGTGTCATTATAAACCACACAACTTTAATTTCTCTTTAAGCATCATTGATTTTATAATATGGGAAATTCTTGGCAGGTTTTGGCAATAAGGTATGTTTCAAAGTTAATTTTCATGAGATTAGAGTTTTTTTCATTTGCTATGAATCTCAGGAAATAATTTAGATAATATAAATTATGAACTACTAGCCAGTGCAATTCTAATCCAAAAGCATGTGTTGTACTCTTATCAACATACTGTTTTCAGAGACACTTTCAAAATTGATAGAAAAGAAAAAAGTCACCCTGTAATAGCAAATGATTGGTCAACAAACCCTATTCTTCATGTAATTGGCTCAAATTGAATTAATTTTTCTTTTACATTTGTTGATTTATAGCACGTAATCCCAAAATACCATTTCTTACATGCTAGGGACCTTTGTAAATACCTGTGTACACCAACTTATTTAATACTCACAGATCCTATGAGGTAACTACTAGTTTCATCTTCATTAAAATAGAAAACTGAGGCCCAGAATAATTTATTTATTTTATCCGGGACAAATAGTAGAATAGCATTTTAAAACTAGCCTGCCTAACTAAGAGCCGGAGCACTTACATAGAATGCTGCATTGTTGATGCAGCTCTGTGGTGCTTAGGCTGGAGGGCTGATTTAACCGATTTTGATGTGCCCAGGGGATTAGTGGAGCACATTTCTGGGGTGTCTGTGTGGTCTTGCCGATAACCTGGCCTTCATCCCTTCCTTTCTGATGCTTTTCCCCTGCTCTGCTTCCCAGCAGCTGTGAACTAAGCAGTTTTCCTCCACCATGCTCTTCTGCCATGATGTTCTACCCAGAGCCAGTTGATCAGGGACTGAATTCCCTTAAATTTTGAGCCTCCTTAGATCTATTCTCCTCTAATTTGTGAGTATCAGACTTTGTGCCCAAATAACAAAATCTGATCAATAGAGTCCACAACATTTGTAACAATTTATCTATGAAGTTAAGTAATTATGAATATCTACACTAACCATCATTGTTTCTATATGAAATTGAAATTAAATAACACAATGCATTGTCTGTCTGCCAACTTAAATTGATGATTAATGGGTATTATTGCCATGAGTTACTAATTTGTGGAAAAAGTTATATGAGAACTCTCAGACAATCTAAAGGGAATGGAATTCAGTTTGGGCAGTCTCTTCTCCCGCAATAAATGCAGACAGAAAAGTTTAGTAGGGTATAAAAAATGATGTTCTGATGACTTGCCCATAGGAGTAGGAGGGAGAATGTAATAAATTCATTCATTCTTAGAGTGATCCAAAAACAATCCTAGTAAAGTATGACAGGACAGCAAAAGAGAGAGCATCCAAGTGTTTCAGTTATTGTGCTGAGGCTTTGGGAATTAGATGATTAATAATAGATGAAAGGGGAAAAGGAATTTTTTGTTCCATTCTTTAATTGTCTTTATATAATGGCTGTATGAAGTTAAATAAGGTTTAATAAATGTTATCATATAGCAAAATATATTTAAATAATTTTATAAAGATTAATGTACTAGCACAATAGTTCCAGCCAATATGGTTTGCAGGCCCTGAGCTAAACATTCGTAAGGAAACCTTGTGTTCTCTATGTAATTATCTAGTCTGCAGTATTTGAGAAAGATTTCAATACTTCTGGCCAATGCAAATTGTGGTAAAAACCAAACAAACATACTGGAACTTGAGAATGAGACCAAGAAACTTGAGTGTATAAGAATTCACAAAAACAAATGCAAAAACACACAAAAAGCTCTCAGAAGATACAAAGGCCTCCTTCATCTTATACTGGCAATTGTGTGTTGCATTAACATGTAAAGAAAGGAAGGCAAAAGAAATACAATAAGAAGGGAATAGAAGTATGGCAGACAGATACATAAGAAAGAGGAATGGTCTGTCTTTGGAAATTCTGATCTTCAATCCTCCTTCAGCCGTTCCATTAATCACCTGACTTCATTTAGGAACTTTAAATAAACTTAATCATGAAAGTAAATGGCAAATTAAAATAATTTAATACTGGTCAATGTTAAATAAGCCTACATATGCTGGTGTGGTATCTATGTAAGTATATTAAGGCACTACCATAGCAGAGTCATTCATTAAATATATGTACTATTTCATAAAAAGTTTTAAAATTCAGAAAAAAATGCCAAGCAATCAAATTTATATTTACGGTATATTCAGTATCTTTTTCTAAGGCTGAAACTATAAGAGGTACATGACAATAACTCAGCAATATTTTGCCACTGCTTCTTGGAATAGTTAATAAAGAATGGATTAAGAGACTAGGAAAAACCTGTCTTATTGTGGCTAAGAGCAAGGGTATGTGGAAACAAATTGAACAAATTTAAATCCCTGTTTCAGAATTCTCAGCTCAAAAACTTGCATAAATTCATTAATCACTTGGTTTTAATTTTGTGTTCTATAAAATGGGAATAAAACGTAATGTTTGTTCACAGGTGCAAGCAATAAAGTTTCTAGTAGATTATATGTATTAGTTATTCTACCACATTTTTTTTTTTGTTTTTTTGTTTTTTTTGTTTTTTTGTTTTGTTCTCAGGCTACTGCTATACAATAATACTCATTTCATGTTTGGAATTAGGGTCGCCATACTACACGACTCCAGGACACCAAGCCTCATCATCTTCTGTGTGATTGATGCTCCCTGACTCAGTCTACCCCATGGCTCTATAAATCAGAGTGCAAATATTTTCTCAGATAATTCAGAAAAATAATTATTTGATTAAACAACAATTATACTAACAAGGTCAAGGTGTACTTGTCCTTGTTCACCCCAGCTATAAAACCATTACAATTTCCCTGGTAGATCCTGTTATTTGTTTCCTTCCAATCTGAAATTGTGCAAAACAATGTTAGTCTAAAATAGCAAATATGCAATCTTTCTCTAGGACCCAACCTTTAACTCTAGGCTATAGGTATTTTCAGAGCATACTTAACATACCCTCTCCATGCCTGCTTTGTGGCTGGGCTGACAGGAAAGAGTTTTTTCCATTCCCATGTAGATCTTATTCATTCTTTACAGTCCAGATTTCCATAAGTCACTTCTGAGTTTGTTGATCTATCTCTTTCATGATGATTTGCCATTGCTCTATAAATTATTCAGTTATTATGATCCTCAAATATTTCTAGGTAAGTTGAGCTTGTTTCAAAGTTTTACTAAGGAGGAGACAAATAACAAAGTAATTTCAAGGAGTCCAGAAGAAGCACAATCTCAACCTGCAATAATTATAGTTATTTTAAAAGTCACTTTTTTGCCAAGACCACCTGCCTGATGTGTCAGAGAAAAATGTTCTCAATAAGCTCACAGCATTTTGTGTAACAATATTCCATCAGCTTGTTCAGAAACTAAGAACTCTTCTCTATATTGTTCAAACAAGGAATTTGTTAATCTAAATCCTGTTATTTCATTATTGCTTCCTGTAATCAGATGATCAGGATTGGAAACTTGGGAAGCTATGAAAAAAGATTTAATTAGTATATCAGGCACATTCACAAACAAGTGAAATGGAACTGAACATTATCTGGAGTAAAAAATGTTATAAGGAGACTTCATACTGATCCAAAAAGTATACCTTTCTGGTGTTACTAACCTATACCAAATTGCTTAAAAATCATTATCAAAGGAATCTCAAAATTAACAGATTACTGTATGTTTGCAGTACATAACGATCATATTTCTCATGGGAAGTTGGTAATGTACATCACACATCTCAATCATTTTTTTAATAAAAAAAGATCATTCTTTCAGGTATGTGCTGCAGTGATAAGTAAATTGCAAGCATAAATGCATTCTTATAAATTAAGTGCCGTTTATTACAAAGAAGTTAAGTTATAATCCATGCCTTGCTTTATTAGTGGAAGGTGGCTTTACTATTGGAAGCCTATAGTATAAGTCAAAATGGGCTAGATAATGCTATGGTCAGAAGAGACTCTCCTGTCTCAGGGGTTTACAATGAAGTCAGAATTTATCACTAATCCATCAAAGGCCACCATGTCTCTGACCCATGCCTCTTCACCCCAGGAGCTGACTGCTGAACCAGCTTCTAGCTGGCACATGGCCAGTAGTGTCGGGGGTAAAGGGTGCTCTACACTGTGCATGCTGTTTTTAAAGCTTCCTCTAAAAACAGCGCATGCTATTTTAGCTGGTGTTTCCAGAACCAGGGCAATCACAGTCACATACGAGGTCAGTGGGCTGTGGATGTGTTTCAAACTTGGTTCCCCAGAGGACACTCTAAAACAAAGATTCTTATGCAGGTAATTTGTTTGAATAAATTCCCAGGGATCCCATGGCAGGTGAGGAAATGAGGATAAGGGAGGGAATAAAGATAGACAAGGTGAGATCTGAGGTAGATATGTGGGGAAGTCAGGCTTCAGTGGGACCCCAAAGGACACTATGGGCCTCAGTCCACTATTCACCCCACAGCCATCAGTTAATACCATATGAGAGGTATTTTGGTCTCTCAAAGCTGGTGGGCCTTGTATTTCCAGTACCTGTGAGTCTCACGTACAGCTTCACCTGTTGGCTTTCAAAAGCACCTAAGACATGTAAGGTGGCAGCACTTAGAAAGGTAAAATGTGATCTTAGGAAACATCCAAAGAAGCACAAGATTTTCATTATTTGCTGGTAGATCCCAATTCATCTTGTGAAGGAATGCGAGAAAGGGCATTGGATATGGTTGAAATGAAAAGAGTTTACTGAATTCAGCCCAGAGTCCTAAATAATGGCCTCTCTTCTTCTGACACATTTCACCAAGGAAACTGTCCCATCAGTCTCTACTTTGAGTTCAAAGCCCAAGATCTCTGAGTGATGCCTGGGAATCAGTACATTATATCTGGATACAGAAATTCAAGAAATGAATTATCTGACCACTGTGCATTGCGTGTGTGCAACATGTACAGTGTACATGCGCGTACAGTGTATACAATACCTGACATTTGAGTCTTGTCATTTCCTCTGTTTTCGGCACTCACGTGTCCCTTTCCATTTACCAACCCAATTTCTTTTCTCCCTGTCACTGGTTCCTGACCTACCCTTAAGGCTTTGTGGTATTGACTGCAACACAAGTATCAGTGTTGCACTCAAGGTTGCAGTGGGAAAACTCTTGATTGTGTCCTTGTCTGAGGTTGTCTCTCAAAGGACTCACCAGTTTTATTTTGTGCTGCGAAGATGAGAATGAGAAGGACCATTAAATTCTGCAAGCTTCTGAATTTGCAAACCCCAAAATATTCTTTTATTCCAGATTGGAATTAGGGTAATTGCTTTTTCTTTGTCTTTATCATGTGATCCCTTATTTCTTTGTTATGTTAGTTTTAAAAGCATACAACAGAAACTAACCTACATTATAGCGGTTCCTTTTTCAACCATTTTTTTAACCTAATGAAATAACCTTATTAGGGATATTATCTACCTTTCACTTTACTGCAAATAGTATTTTTCTTCCAAAGCCATTTCTAAGGCATAAAATTAATAATCATTTTTCTAGCTTCAGATCATGTATTTATCAGTGCCTGTAGCCCAGTTTCTAAAGTCAGTGGTGCATAATGTACATTTTGTTTTTGTTATTGTGACATCCCATTCCTATTATTGATTTCTGTATTTTCCAGGATAAGTAGATTATGTTGCCATTACAAATGAGTCTGAAGCCGCAATGGTTTACAATAAGAAATTACATTTACTTCTTGTGCATCTTTGTTTGACAAAGCATCTGATCTATTTGTTCTTCATGCTAATATATGGAGAGTGGTTCACTTGATTTACAGTTTCCATGCTAGAAGTTCAGTAGAGCAGGGAGACTTACTTGTCCGCAGGGAGGAGCACATGGAGTTGGAAATCCCCTGTCATGGCAGACGGAACAATAATCTGCGCTATAATTATCACATGTCATAGGCCAAGATCCATTTGGTAGTTCAGGATTCACTAATTGTATCTCATAGATCACATTGAGAATGTTATTTTAAGAAATTAGATAAACCAGTGTGGTTTTAATAGAAATGCCTAGACACATTTGCTGCAGATGCCTCAAAAACCATTTTGTATCTGTGGGTGGATCCTAGTACACTCATTATAAAATTGCCCTGTGGATACCTGTGATTCCGACTGCGCTATCTGTATCATGCTCTGCCATTCCTATCATAATGAGTTCTACTCTATTTGATTTGCCAGAAAGAAGCCTGGCTTTTCCTGGGTGATAGCAACATCAGTAAAGAGCAGAGTTTTGTAGCCATAGAAATAGGAAGGCTTACCAGGATTTTGCCTCTGCATAAAAGGAAATTTTGAAATATCCCTTTTATATGAGTTAATTCTCAATAAATCAATGTGTCCTCTCTCTGAGATTTCTTATATAAAGCACATTGCATGCCCCTAATCTATCTTTCTAATCGCACTATGCTCCTATCACAAATTAGAGCCTGAATATTATCAATTTCTATGAAATGAGGATAATTTATCCACTGTTTTTTCTCACATGGAAAATGAAATGTCAGAGCTTGGTCTTATATTTTGTTTCTCTTTTAAAGAATATTAATTTTAACAGGTACAGTTTGACTTGAATGAGTCAACTTAAGGCCTCCTTGTGTTCAGCACCACACTAGTTCCCTGGAAGAGCTCAGAAAATTAATACTCAGATAATGAAATTAAAACAATCTTTTGCAGCAATTGTACTAAACCAACTTGTGTGTTGGATTCCTAGATAGTAACTGACCGGTTTTTCACTGTGTGATTCTCCTTTACCCTTTGTAACCTGATGCTTTCAATCTCCAGTCCTTTCGCTTTTTTCTACCTCTTCACCTCCATTGCAAACTGTATTAGAAATCTGCACATATGTGAGGAGAGGGGAATGGTTGAGTGTCACTTCAGTCTAGAAAGCAGCTATGTATAGCCCAGTGCATTTACTTAGGTTCTAGAAATAAGAGATTTTTGGTGCACAATACGTTTTGAAAATTAAGTTCGATGTTGAGCTTTACATTCTTAAATTTAGAAAAAGATATGTGTTCTTCAAAATCATAATTGGAGATGGAGATGAGGGAATTGAAATTTAAAAGTGTGGTCAAACTGGAGAAATTTCAGGTATAATGAAAACAGATGGTTACCAGAATTTATTCTTCTACATAGAATGGAAATGAAAGCTCAAAATATTATTTTTATCAATGTAAATAAGTTTTCAGTGAAACTATAGAACTGTCTGTAATTGCTGATCAAAATGTCCATGTTTTTTGAGTCTCAGACATGCATTAAACTAAATTTAGCAAGCCCTGAATCACAGTGATACATAGAAAAACAAATGAACTTGTGTCAAAATCCTCTACTAGCAACATGCACTCATGTATTTTAATGACTATTTCCCAGTAGAATTTATCGATTCCCAGGTTTATTTCTGAGCATACAAGCACAGTATTATTAGAATACAAAAATGATTTCTTGCATGTATTTGATGTTTTTGCCTTTAATATAGATACAATAACAACTCAATGTTAACTATAATTACCATATGATTGATGTTTAATGTCATTAGTCCTTGTCAAAGTTAAAGATAAACTCTGCACATTATTAAAACTCATGAACTTTTTTCCATAACAGTAAAACATTTAGCAATTGAAATAGTCTTAGCATAATTCAAATATTAGAAACTGAATAACATTGCTACTAAAATATTTTAAAGAACTAAATGGCAGCTTTTATAAAGAATTGAAATGTGGACATTGCATGTTACATAAATTAAGACAGTATATAACTTCAGTAACCAAAATTCAGTTCTTAGTGCCCTAATACAAAAATTTTTCTCATTCACGATACGTGCCCATCATGGGTTTACTAGACCCTACTAATGAGACAGCAAGAGCCACAGTCTGAAACAGAGGGAGAGAGAGAGAGAGAGAGAGAGAGAGAGAGAGAGAACTCATAGGTTGGAATGAGAATCTATCACACACAGTAATTCCAGGAGTATAATCCTATGTTGCTTCTTAAAGAGGGAAACCTGAGTTATTTAGGATACTGTGCTGATAATCTCCATATATACATGTGAGGAATTATTAACAGACAAAAGTTCTGTGGAGCATAGAGAAATTTCTCAAGGAAAAGCTCCCCTGGATATGAGAAGTGAAAGATTGTAGTTTATTTTTACCAACTGATTAAGCTCAACAATGAATGATATTAGGATATTTTCAGGGTGAAAATCTATCTTCACTTTGCCATGATTTTATGTTTGTCTTTTGTTTCCCTGAATATATATGTTGCTCACCAGTGATTAATCAAATCTGGGAAAACAGAATTCTTTCAGGTTTTTAGGATTTCATTTGTTGTATTCTGTTTATGACAAAGTGTAGCTGAGCCTCCATTGGTCAGCTTTCCATTGGCATAACAAAGTGCCCAAGATAATAAAGTGGAAATGATGAAAGGTTTATTTTGGCTTATGATTACAGAGACTCTAATCCGTGGTAAGTTGGCCTTCTGCTTTGGGCCTTTGACAGTGTAGCTTATCACACCAAGGAGTGCACGGTGAAGCGGCCTGCTTATCTTCTGGAAGCTGAGAAGCAAGGAGAGAAAGAGCAAGGGCTGAGTTCCCATATGTTCCTCAAGTGTACACTCTCAGTGACCTTCACAGTAGATCCCAGCTCCTAACTGTTCCCCCACTTCCCAACAGGGTGACAGGCTAGAAACAAAGATTTCAACACATGGGCTCTGGGGGACCATTAGAGATCAAAACTACAGCAACCCAAGACAACCCCAAATTTAACAGGGGTCATAGAATAGAAAATAAATTCTTCTAAGGTAATACATTAGATACAATTCCTAAATATAACTTAAAAAATCAGTGATCCTAATTGGCCTCTTTGTAAGTGGCACCTGGGACCATTTTGTCTAATACCCACACTCTGGAGAAAGATCCAATATCCAGCACTGTGTCTGCCTGGAATATCGTTGAATGCTAACAGTGATTCAATCTTTCCTTCTTGTGCTCCATTAAAGTACATGCCTACTGTCTAGTTCTCTGTCTAGTTCTGTTATTGATGTTACTCTTTCCTCTTCTCATGCTTCTCTCCTCTGATTACATAATGCAAACATTGTGATGGTCCAAAGGTGGATCAGTGGAGAAACATATAAGTGGATAAATATATTAACTTAAAATGCCAATATTTATAAAGTAGCAAACATGATTTAAAGAAAGACATAATAATATTTCCTTTAGAAATATAGTATAAACTTATACTTGTGAGAGACGATATAAAGAATTACCAGATAATATAAGCATCTGGGAAAATGAAAATACCATTGCTAACAGAGCATGCTAAAGGTAAAGCAAGTTATTTTACTTGTAATGATTCAAAATTCAGAAGTATAGTGCAGTGGCAGAGCGCCTGTCTAGCATGTGCAAGACCCTAAGTTCACTCTCCAGTACTTTGTTGGGGTGAGGAGAATAGATTGCAATAATTAAAAACTCATTTTAATGATTGCTATTGATTTCAAGCAAGTAAACATCACAAAAAGCTTGATCTGGAGTGATACTCAAACTAAATGTAAACTTTGGACTACATTAGCATAGTGTGTGTGTGTGTGTGTGTGTGTGTGTGTGTGTGTGTGCCACTGGGGAATGCGCACCTGCATCACCATCTGTTTGCAACAGAACAATCTCACTACTTACCCACTCTGGTTTCAAACATGCAATCCTCCTGTCTCGGCTTCCTAGAATCCTGGGGCTACAGGTATGCACCACTAGGTCCAGCTTGTTTTAAGATCTTTTAATATATCCCTAAACAGATTCTAAAATTAACCGATGAAAGTAGGTGTTTGCAAAGATAGATGACTGGAGGAACATACTTTGTATTGCTCACTTTCTGCATATGCTGGGTATAAAATTACCTATATGGTAGTAACATTCCTTTAAGCTTGTATTTTTGCAATGTTTGATACTTCATCAATAATTAATTGAGAAAATAAGTATTTCCTCTTAACAATGAGTATTCTACGGAAGTAATAAAATAACTACATGGGTTAATTTCTGCACATTTGCAAAAGACTTGCAATTTTTAAGGTGCATTTTTCAAATTGTTAAGAAGGTTAATCTTGCTTCTTAACTAAAAGTGACTGCCCTTTCCATCTGGGTGTTAGAAGCTGGTGCTGTGGGAGGTGTAATGTTGAGTGGATGGATACGGCAAAGGGAACAAGACTTGAAAGATCTGCAAAATATCACAAAAATTAATGGACCTAATAGAGATGAGAAAGCACAAGGCTCAAGGTCAATATGTGAGATAAGATACACAAAGATTCATCAAAAATTTGAGTGAGATCCTGTGGTTGTTTTCTAGTGAAGGATAGGAGCCAACAAAGTCATAAAGATGAGAGACTGAAAGAAATGGAAGAAGATATTTTTCTGCTGCTTCCTGCTAGGTCACAAGAAGAGGACCTCACACTGGAGTGGATGAGACCATGCTTTATGTACTACAAGAAGAGTGCTCTGCTTCTCTGCTTACTGGAAATTGGCATCTTAATAATACGTAGCACTAAAGTCACTGACATGTATCGTGTTGTATGCATTTATGCATTTGTCGTTCAATATAACCACCAAGCAATGTAGGTCCAGCTGATTCTCTTGTTGATGTAGCTTATTCTTGTATCTCTGCTAGCTCTACATTAGTTTAGAGATCCCAGTGTACTCCTGTGAGGACACCCAGGGCACAACAATTCTAATTACTGTTATGCAGAATGGTGATCTTAGCTTTTCTTCACACTCCAGCACATAAAGGTGCTTGACTGAGAAATGTGCAACTTGAACATGGGTAGGGAGAAAGGCTAAGTCTTCATGAACTGGAGTGAAGAAGTAAGAGCTTTTTCCTCTAGCAACTAAGTTTTATTAATTCTCTTACAGGACTACTTAGTCTCTATGCGTATTATGTTACATTATTTCACACTAAAATTACTGCAACATTATCAATTCAAGCAGGATTGAGTGCATGAAATATTAATAAGGTTGCCACTCATTGAACTTTCAAAGGAATAGTTTATATATGGGGCATGAACATAGTCCCAGAATAACTTGGGGCTTCTTAGTGGTAGAGAGGGATACATGAAGCAATGATATAATGGCTCAGCCATAAAATAAATGTGACCATGTAGAATTCAAACAAGAGGGAAAAAGAACTTTTTCTTCTAAAATGTGTGTGTTTAGAGCAAATCAGAAGTCAGGAAAATGAAAAAGTGATACATTCGATGTGATTGTTTCTGAAGGCCAATGTGCGTACTCGAATAAAGATTAGATGTGTAGACTGAAGACTTGGCCTCAAGTTCAGATTCTGCTACTCAATATTTCATTTCTTAGGCAAAGTAGTAATATTGAGTTTTAGAATTTTCATCAATAAAGTGGTGTCAGTATAAAAATGCCTAACTCACAGGAAAGTTGCATTGGATAAATAAGATTAAACATATGGAAAGTATTTTTTTATATTAAAGAGAAAAAACAGAAAAATCAAGAAACAAACAAACAATCCTAAAAACAACAAGAAAAGCAAAATGATGACAATAAAAAGCAATATCGATACAGGATTTCAAAACAAGATGATAGAAATTTAACGATGGTTGCTGTATTGCATATTGTTAAGTATTTTGAATACTTCAAGAATGTATAAATTTTATTATTAATGTGAGCAATATTTTATTCCTTTATATAAAGATTTGTTTTTGCAGTTTAATACCACTGTTCATTCAAATGTTTATTGAATCATTCAGAAATAAGTTTGTGATCACTAATCATACCCATGAGTTTTTATGTTCTTAAATCATAGCTACAGATTATAGAAAGTGTTTTAGTAAGGTATATGAAGTGACACTTAGCAAAAAAAATAAACAAGTATTAGGACAACAGGTTCTGAAATCTGATAGACTTGGGTTCATATTCTACATGTGACCCATGTGATCCATGGAGAATCTAGATAAACTGTGCATACACCAATTCTACCTCATATGCTTATCATGAAAGAAAGTGTTTACCTCATAAGCCTTTCATGACTGTAAAACAAAAGATCATGTGGCCAGAACAGTGTACAATACGTAATAACCACTCAAACCTTGATACCATTGTTTTTTATACAGCAATCATTAAATTGTAATTTTAAATCCAAACTATATCTTTGAGATCTATGTACATAAAGCACATTGTAAGTCTATAAATATAATTCCTTAATAAAACCTCATTAAATTCACTGTACTTCATGTTATTTTTCTGATACATTTTATACGCAGCATCATAAATTATTCTTGTACCACATGAATTCTCTAGAGCATATCCCGATATTACTTACAGTTTGTCACTTTACATGGAGTCTTTCTGTGAGAAAAATAACAAAGCAAATAATAAAATTTCTCATTTTCATATTTCTTTTACCCTTAACAGTAGTCATTATTCACACACTTGCTTTTTCTCCTAATGTATCCCATGCCTACTTTCACCACATTGGGATGTCCAGAAGGAGACAAATGAAAAGGATACAGCTGGGTTGCTTTTCCTTTTCCATGCACTGAACTCACAGACTGCTCTACAATTTCACCAAGAAAATGTCCCTTACATAAATAACAGGAAGCACATAGGCTTTGGAATCAGACAAACACTTATTTCTTGGAGCGATTAGTAGCTTAACCTCAAAATATGGCTGCTATCAGGCTCACTACTCTGTGGAATGGTTACTCTTGAGCAGGTAATTGAGAGATTTCCATCCCTGGGATTGATGAAGCAGGTTCTCAGCATTAATGAGTCCTGGAGGAAGATCCTGTTCTGATTCCTCATTGGGGAGGTCAATGAGTCCATGTAGCAAAGACTGTCCTTGTTCACAAGGGTGAGCTAAGGCTCATAGTCTGAAGGCTATGTGGTGTCCAGTTAAGAAGCCACAGAATCTCAGGACCATGCATACATGGAAGGAAGTAAAGTCACTTTTTAATCACCTAAAGAGAGCAATAAATCACTTATATTTGCATAAGCAGCTGACTTCTTCTGATTATAATCTGTGATTATTATAAATATAAATTTACATTCCTTAACACATTTTATTTGCATGAAGAGAAGTTTTGATAAAAATTGAGGATGTTGATATAAAGCAATTAGAAATGTGACATAAACTTTATGAACAAAACCCCAATTGCTTGGGAAATAATACAAAGAATCAACAATGGGATCTCATTTTATTAGAAAGCTTTTGCACAGAAAAGAAATCACCAACAGAGTGAAGAGACAAGCCTGAGAGTTGAAAAAAATTTTCAAACTATTTCTCAGACAAAGGAGCAATATCTACAACACATAAAAAATTAGACCCCCCAAATATAAAGACCCAATCCAAAAATGAGCATCTGAAATTGAATAGATGCTTCTCAGAAGAAGTAAAAATGGCAAATAAATACAACATCACTGGTTATTTGAGAGATGCAAATTAAAACAACACTGAAATTTCATCTCACTCCAGAAGGAATGGCTATCGTCAAGAAATCAGTGAATAACAAACATTAGTGGGGCTGTGGGGAAAAAGGAACACTTCTCCACTGTTGGTTGGAGGGCAGACTGGTGAAACCACTGTGGAAATCAGCGTGGAGATTCCTCAGAAATCTTAAGCCAAAGGTTCCATTTCACCTAAATATTCTTCTTCTTGATATTGTCCCAAAAGAATTAAAAGCATCAAACCACAGAGATATATGCACACCCATGTTTATAGTGGCATGGTTTGTAATAGCTAAATCTTGGAAACTGCCCAAATTCTCATCAACAGATGAATGGATAAAGAAGATGTGACTTCTTTTATACAGAACTCTGCCATAAAGCAGAGGGATAAACTTAAAACATTTCTAGTAAATTGATGCACCTTGAGATCATAGTCTTAAGTGAAATACATTGGATATACATGTTTTTAATTATCACCTTGTTACTGTGGTATGAGAAACTGAAAGTGTAAATGAAGACCAAAATGTTAAACAGATATTGTGAAATAGGAAGAAATTGTTCAAAGGGAAGAGGAACGAGAAAGGGGGAAAAGAAGAAAGGGAAAAAGTAAAAGTGAATGGAAAAAAAAGTAGAAACAAAATTTTGTAAATAAGGAGAGGATGAGGAGTTGAATGCAGGGGAGAGGAATGGGGAAAAAAGAATCAAGGTGTATTATGTACAGGTACAAATTCCGTATGACGATCATTATGTATATCTAAAATGCACCAATAAAATTAAATTTAAATAAAGTGTTTGCCACAGATAATCCACATGCATAAGATTGATATGGATAATAGAATATTTGAACAATTCAGTATTTCATTACTCTTTAAACACAAGGAGTTTTAATCTAGGGATCTGAATCTCTGACATGATAAAAAATGATCAAAGGTATAAATGCTATTTAGAAGTTAAATGATAATGATACTAATGATAAGGTTCCTAAGGTTTTAGCCTACACATGTATAATCTTTTGAAAAAGAAGAATGGCAAGTAAATTTTTAATTTATTTTGGTGATTCCTTTATTTCAAAAATTGTTATTTTGTGCTACTTTTATAAGCTTATTTTTCAGTTTTCAATTCTTTTTCATTTGAGGAACTATTACTTCTGCTAGAGCATCTATGCAAAATTACTTTCCCACCTTTCAGAGTTGCTTTTTATAATATACTGAGAATTTTGGTGAAAAATGTAATACAGTCTAGATTTTAAAAGATTCAGTAAAATACCTAATATAAACCTGCGAAGCAATACTCTTCTGCTGAAGCACATATATTTTAGAATTATTTAGGAGTATAAAGATTTTACTTCTACTTCTACATCTGTCACTGAAATTTTGACACGTGTGTAAGTCAGTTTTTTGTCACTGTAGCAAAATACCAAGCATAATTTAAAGAACGAGAGCTTTGGGGGTTCACTGTTTCAGAGATATCAGTCCATGGTCAACCAGTTTCAAGATAGAAATGTTGTGGCAGAAGGACATGACACATCAAAGCTGTTCACCTTATAGCAGGTGGGAAGCAGAGAGACAGGGAAGAGCTTGGGAGATATACCTTTCCAGGTTATATCCCAGTTGACCTATTTTCTGTAGCTTGGTCCTACCTCCTACAGTCCATTCAGCTACAAACTCATTCATGGTTTAATTCATTGATAAAGTCCCATTCCCCCATCCTATTGTGCTTTGAATTTCAGAATTCTGAACACATGAACATTCAGGGAAAATTGTTAACCCAAATTATTAGGTCGTTGGAATACAAAATTACTGAATGTGAACATTCTTTATCTAGAGTGCTTCTGCATCTCCTATTGTGCTTTATTTTGAGTTGTACACCTATGAAATAAATGCAATTAGAACTGTATTTCAAAGCAGAAACCAGAGAATTTAAAAAACTTAATGAAGTTTTTTTAGTTACTCACAGCAAGTTTTTAGTTGGCATTTTTAAACCCATCTCAGTTCTAATAAGATCCAACATTGAGAGCCCGGCGTGGTGGCGCACGCCTTTAATCCCAGCACTCGTGAGGCTGAGGTAGGAGTGTTGTGAGTTCGAGGCCAGTTTGGGCTACAAAGCGAGCACAAGGCTGGCCTGAGCTACATAGTGTGACCCTGCTTCAAAAAAACCAGGGCCAGGAGTTTAGCTCAGTGGCTTAAATGCCTGCCCTGGCAGGTGCGAGGTTGTGAGTTCGATCCCCGGTGCCGAAAAAAAAAAAAAAAATCCAACATTGAATCCTTAGGAATACACTGGGAATAGAAAAAAAGATAAACATAGCAGCTCATAAAGTTCCCCAAATTAATTTTTCGCTAATTTTATTATCTTGCCACATTCTTGTAGATTTTTCTTGGATTCTCTGTCGCAGCACCCATGAGGCAATACAGCATTGGACACAACCCAGATTTCTGGTCTCTACTTTGGTACAGTGGACAGAATCAGTATCTGTGGTCTCCAACAGACAAATTTCAAGCATTTCCCATGTATTTGTTCTTCTTTTCCAGGTTCCAGTTCCAGGTAAGACCTACTCCTGAGCTGAGAATGGAACCCAGTGCCACTTTTCCACAGTTGTGCTAGTGCTACCTGACTTCCCTAGATGAATGTCCACTATAGGTTTTGTGGTTGTTGCACAGGTTTTATATATATATATGTGTGTGTGTGTGTATATATATATATATATATATATATATATATATACATACATACATATACATACAAACCAAAACTGAAAATCTACTGATATACTGGAAAATAATCTTTGTCTCAAGTGAGTATGGATTCTACAATATTTAAGCATAAAGTGTAAGATCATGATAAAGCCCTCAAGGATTTAATTGTTTATTGATCCAAAGTTTTCAGAGTTCTTGACATTTTGGGTTCATGTGTTAAGAAAAAACTTTATAGAAGCTTATAAAATTCTAAGCACAGATTTGGAAAATACCCAGTCTTTCTGACTTGTCACTGTTTAAAGTAAATTATTTTCAATAGTAAATTGAAATGAAATGTTCAGAATGAGAATCCAAAACAAATGTTGAGTTTGGATAGATAAACTAGAATCCTAAAAGTAGTATAAGCAATGACAGCCAAATTCAAGCCAAACAGTAATATTCCATTTTCATTGTGGCGTAAAGGCTTCTTAGGTTGTGAAATATTTGTTTGGGAACCCTATGCTTTGCTTAATTCAGATTTGTAAGCCATATTAGAAGAGAAAGTCAACCAGTAAATCCATAAACATCTCTCTCTCTCTCTCTCTTTCTCTCACACACACACACACACACACACATACAAATCAACATAAGTTCATGCAATGATAAAAACTGAAATCATTTTTTTCAAGAGATCTTTATCCTTCATTGTCATACGTAAGTACGCTACAGTTGGACCAAAACTAGTCCAGGTTCTTGTGTATGATAATGAAAGAATTGCCACACATACGTCCTGTGGTTTGTGATAAGTAGCTACATTTATTGAAGATCACGGAAGAAAGCAGTTCAATAACACAGGCTTTCAGTATTTAAAAGGGCATAAACAGTGATTGGCCACCTTGGAGATGGCAATAACTTAGGCTTTTATTATTTTATTTTGTTCCTTTTCTAGGATTATGGAAATATGGATAATCATTAGGGTGGTGCAGCACTTACAGCTGAACGGAGGGAAGGGAGTGGCTAACTTAGCTCCTTTCTTTCTATCTGAACTAAATCAGGTGGAAATAGGAGATCGATTGAGTTTTTCAGAAAAACTGGCAAGTCAGTTTCATTTGCAGAACCTTTATTAAACTTCACCAATAACCCTTTCCACTGTGGAACATCTTTCTATTATTCTCTCGCTAACCCACTTCCCAACACCAATTTCACATGTGCGTGTGCACACACACACACACACACACATGTTCTCACAGGAAGAGTCAATTTATGCAGAGGCATACAGGAAACAAGCCCCTTGTGATGGCCCATTTGCGAGTATGTTAATGGACAATCTGTAAAACTAATCTGCCTTCAAATTATCCTGACAGTTTGAAGCCTTACAAACAGCTGTCAATTATACAGCTCTCTCTTCTGATTCCCTCAGAAGCTCTGAAAGTGGAAATAGATTAATTCTGCCTGGCCACAACTTGAGATATTTTACAATCATATTTAAAGTAGCATATATGGATTTTTAAAAATAACTTGTTTTTTTTAAAATAATTAGAATGAAAGTTGACTTGAAAGTATTAAAACCTAAGGCCCAAAGAAGACAATAAACAGTTGGATACTGATATCTTGGATGATAAAACTGAATTTCTTAACCTTAGTATAATTAAGAAATAGCTAGCAATAGGTATTGGTGAGAAAACTTCCATTAGAGCAGGACATAAGTGTTGACATTAGTAAAGTCAATTTCTAATTCCCACCTAATCTAATCTTCTCTGAAACATTTTCTCCTAAATATTAAGAACCAAATAAGATGCTGCAGCTAATGAAGTTGATTAATTAATAAATATGAGCTCTTGTAAAAAAACTGAAAATACAGGCCTAAATTATTTTAGCTTATATAAAAGTTAATAATCTAAACAACATTTTAGCAATGTGTAACATAGATGCTTTCTTTAGTAGATTTATTTCACAAGAGCAGAGACTATGCTTTTAAATAGAATATTCACAAATCAAAATATATAGTAGTGTTCAACAGTGCTTGTATCTTTAGACCTCAGATGGCTATTTCCAGAGTGGGGTATGTGTTCATGCGAAAGAGCAAAAACTGTTGGCTTTGGATCCAAAACACAAACATTAGAAGGTCCATTTCTAGTTTTTCTCTAATATGAAGAAAGAATTCTTCAATCAAATTTGGTAAGTATGTTGATGCTGACACCTTTCCTGGATCTCCGTGTCAGAAAGCCACTTCTTCTACATTCCTGTTTATCACTGGCAGTGCCCGCCATGCACCGTGATTCTCCCTTGGCATCTTAGAGAATGCTTCAGTCTGTAAGTGCCACATGCATTAGTTGACTTTCCCTCATTGAGAAAATCCGTTTATACAGAAAAAGCTTTTGTTTTGGCTAACAGTTTAAAACATTTCTGGCCATAACCAGTTGACTTTATTGCTTTGAACCCGTGACAACACATTTAAGTACTCACCTCATGGCCAGGAAACAAAAGAAAAGACAATGAAGAGTACAAGCTGTCATCATCCCCTTCAAAGGTGGACTCACAGTGACCCACTTCCTAGTTTCTACCACCTCCTGATAGTACCTAGCCAGGGAGTGAAACTTTAACACAAAAAGCTTTGGGAAGTAATCCAGAACCAAACAATTATGCCAACTTATGTGGATTTATATTTTTAACCCAAATATTGATATATATATATATATATATATATATATATATATATATATGTTCATGATAATAAAAGAAATAGTTCAGTAAGCTTTGTAAGCCTGTATTTCAAATTTAGTAGTGATAAATATTATGGTCCATGAATAAAGATATTGTAGAGAAAAATAAGCACAACTTCATTCACATTTTCAATGTAAGAGTAACACTTCAAAATATGAAATAGCAGTGTTTTTACAAAAGATATCTTGCCTGTGAACACAAAACTTTGAAAATAGTTGTTTGGAGATGTTTGCATAGTTAGCTTTTCAGGTTTCAAAATTTATTTAAAAGTTTCATCTGTTTAAATACAAGCTTATTGTAATAGTCCAAGCAAAAAATTTCAGGGGATGTTCACATACATTGCCAAAAAATCTAATCATTTAACCCCTTCTAAGTTATTTGAAAGAATAATCCATAGGCATTTGAAAAGGTAAAATTTAAAAAGCTGAACCCCAACAAATGCTTCTGAATAATTCAAATGAAGTTATAAAGTAAGTTTAATGATTCAAGAAGTGAGGCAAGTGAGCTCTTTTTCTCTTCACATTGCTGTATCTTTGTAAGTTTATCTTTTATAGCTAGAAGAACCATAGAAATTAGATGCTTTAAAGTAACATATATTCAGGAAGTTTGTTTTACTCTATCACTAATTATTGAAAATTTTTCATAAAATTGAAATAGATTAAATAATACCCCTATTAGTGTAAAATTACTGCTATTATTATTATGTTCTAAGTGTGACAAATGTAATGGATTTTTATAAAATACAATTACACTATGAATATTTCTTCATTATCTTTAATATTTAAAAAAATTCCAAGTTATAGTGAACTTTATGCATGCAATCATATTGATAGACTACATCTATGATTTTTATATATTGCACTATCAAATCATTTAATGATAGAGTGCAGTATCAGAAAAGGTTAGCTATCACTTCTTTTAGAATTCAGCTGTGTAATCATCTGTACCTATAGGTTTGAGAATGCAGTAAGTGGTACATCGGTTCATGAACTGATTTGTCCACAATTCTCCAAAATATGACCACCTTTGTGCTCATGGAGGAAAGATGGCCAAAGTCAAATTCAGCACCTGATGCCAAGTTTGCAAACAAAAGCAAAATTTTCCCAAACACTTCTTAGGAACCAAATTGTTTGCAAACAAAAGTGTTCATGAAATGAGGTACCATTCTATTTCATAATGCTAAAATAGATGTTATTCTCAAACATTGGAAAATAACACTGAGCCACTGCAAATGCTTCTCTGTCAAGCGCATTTTTATAACCTTTAGGAAAACTTTCCAACTTTGTACCCTGAAACATATTCTTAAACCATGCTTAACTTCCAAATAAAGACAATAGCGAATTCACAATTTCACCTAACATAAGTACCCTGCATACAACTAGAAATGCAACAGTCTCTCCCGAAAGTCTCAATAGTGGCATCATTTTTCAAAATTCAAAGTCTAAGTGTCTTCTGAAACTCAAGACAAATTCTTACCTGAACCTCTGTAAAAATCGAAAACTAGCTATATAATCCCAAAATACAATAGTGCAGAGTAAATATTCTCATTCCAAAAGAGAAATAGGGGACTAAAAAAAGAAACAGGTCAAAGCACGACCAAACTCAGCAGGGCAATCATTAAATCCTACAGTTCCACATCTAGCACTTAGCGCACATAATGGTAAGATGTAATTTCCGCAGCATTTGGACAGCACTACTCCTATTACTTTACTGGTAATCCCAAATGGTCTCTTTCTTGGGCTGGTTCCACTTAAGCCCACAGCTTTTCTCAGCAGATACTCCATGTTCCTCACGTCTCTCACTTCCTAAGATCTTCACTGCACTTTCAACTTTATTCCCACACCTTCATGGACTGCCCTGTCATAGGTACACTGTCTGACTTCTCAGGCTTGTCTTTGAAATCTAGATGAAAGCTTTCTTTATCTGACAACCTTTGTATTCTGTAGGCACATAAAAACTGTATCACATGTACAAAACCAAATTCTATTGCCAATGAGAGCACTAGACAGGTCCCCTTGGACCATGGATGCCTGTCGACCTGGAACCAATTCTCTAGGTGGTCCTTCTTAGAAGAGGGTTTCAGGGACTCTCTTCTCAACTGAAATATTTGTACTTTCATACTTTCAAGACTGTGGTGGGTGGAATCTTGCTTATTCCCAAGATGCCCTCAAGCATATTTTTTCTTGCTCCTTTACAAAAAAACTTGGTTCCTTTTTAATGGTACTAAACTCTTTCAGCAATGCCACATCCTGTAGTCAGTCAGATCCAAAGCAGAAACATGTTGGAAGATTGGGCAAAGCAAATCTGTTTAGTTCATGGTGGCTTGAAAACAGAAAAATAACAAAAGCAAGGAAGGAGTGAGGAATCAGACATAGAAACTAGGGTCATGCCTGCATGATCCACCTGGAAACAAGAGCAGAACACTCCACCAGTCCTTCTAGTAGATCCCAAAGCCAATCAGGTTGACGTTCCACCCTTAACATCACATGGATACAGGAAATCCAGCCTCCATGTCAGGAGAAAGCTATGCAGGCACGGTCCTACCATTGGCACAGAAACTTTTCAACACTTTCACAAATGTACAGCCATTCTGATTTATTCCAGTGGAAGAACAGCACTTTATGTACTTGAAAATTTGTTCAGAATCTTTAGGATTCAGAAATTTGGGTTATGCTATTAAATGAATTACAACCTTCCCACTGATGTGTCAAGCTTAATCTGAGTGCCGCATTGTATTGAACTTATAAAAATCAATGTTGTATGCACATAGCATTCGAGTTTTTTCTTTTTTTAGTTTCTATGAACCTGAAGTCAAATTCATAATGCCTAAGTGCTTTTTAAAAATAAAAATTGATGTTTTACTATTGTACATTATGCATGGTTTATTCGGTTTATTCCTCAGAAACAAGAATATTTATTTAGTCTTTTGTTTGTTTGTTTTGTTTTTGTTTTGATTTTTGTACTGAGATTCAAACTCACAACCTATCGCCTGCCAGGCAGGCACTTACACCACTGAGCTAAATTCTGGTCGTACTTTTTTTTGAGACTGGGTTTCACTATTCAGTTCAGGCTGGCCTTGAACTCACTATGTAACCCAGGCTGGTCTTGAACTTGCAATGATCCTCCTGCCTCAGCCTCCTGAGTGCTGGGATTACAGGCATGTGCCACTATGCCTAGCTAAGAATATTTAAAATTATTAAAATTTGTGTTCTCTTCCACCTATTGAACAAACATATTGAGCATTAATAATTATGAACAAGAAATATCATGGATCCTTGAGTTTAAAGATTTTACATTACAGTTAGGAAGATAGCAAAGTAAATGGATAAAACAAAGTAAAATGTACCCAATCCAAACTGTGCATTTAGAGTGCTGAGTAGAACTAAATTTTATCTGTATTCTTCATCCAGAACAACATTTTCCCATGATTTTTCATCATTTTCATTAAAATATAAATCTGAGAATAAATGTACCAACTACAGTATATAATTTATTTTAAGCCTACCTCAAACGCTAACTCAAGCTATTAATGTAATATGTGTTAATTCAATAGATATGCATAATAATACTTAAAATTCTATAGATTTTTCTATCACAGGGATTTATACTTAACTAACCTTTCAAAAATCTGATTTATTTATGACCACTGATACTACCCAAAAGATGACTAGTCTTCTTTTTTCTAAGTCCTATACTCTCATGTAATAAAATCCATTCACCAACCCCATTGCAAGACAGAATACAAAAGAAATTTCCACCATTTTCAACACATCCTTTATAATCTTAAATATTTGCAGAGTCACACACAGCACTCTAGTTTCTTGCCACTCCCTTACTTTTCTCCAGTTGAATCGTGATTACGTGTGTTTTACTATTTTCTTGCCATCTTTTACACTTTACTTCTATCAAAAACCTGTTGATTACCAGAGGTTCAATTTTCTCGCTAGCTTAGGGATCAAAAAAACAAAGTACATAACAGTTCTACAGGGTAGAGAAGGGGTCATTTCATAGTGCTCCACCACTGACTCTGTCCTAGTGTAACCTCTTAGAAAATAATCACTACTTTATAGGTCTTTGGAGAGAAGAAAAGCAGAAAGAAATAGAAGTTTTCTATTAGAAGTAAATTTGGGCTCACATTATAAAGTGTGGGTCACATTCTACATGCATGTTTTATAATTAAAAACAAAATGTTGGAAGTCAACCATTAACTAGGTTTAAACCTCCCTCTTTAAACACTGCAATTATAACAGAATGGTGTTAAATATAAAGTGAAAATTATGCATATCATATCACTCAAAATATTAAATATTTGCAGATTATCTGCAGACTGCCAGCAAATATGATAAGGTGTTCCTTCCCCAATTCTTACTGATATATTCCAGCTGTAGTACTCTATAGTGACCAAACACAAAGGAAAAGCAGAGACAAAAACAATTATACCTTAAACAGCATAATTTAAATGCAAGTCAACATCAGATCACTGAAAAATTGAAATATCAATTTTTCAGTGATCTGATGTTGACTAATATTTCTATTTCAAAGATAATTTCTGTTATTTAAAAGGTAAATAAAATATAGACTAAAGAATAAAATTTGGGGCTAAATCATTAGCAATTGTTATGCATCTGTACTGAGAAAATGTAGCTGTAGGGTTTCAAATAATACCAGATGAGAATTAAAATTAGATTCTTCTCCTAGTTCTTTCATTGGGGTGCACTGAGTTTCATATCCTTAATTATAAAATGATGTTAATAAGTTCATATTTATCATCTTGTTTTGTAAACCGGTAATGTTACTGTTGTGGACTTGTTGTCATTTGTTAGTCTCTTTTGCTTTTTGTCTTTCTAATATATGTCTTTTTCTCTTAAATAATAAAAGTTCATATTTACAGGATTGCTTTGAAAACTTAGTAAAACAGTACTGTAAGCAAAATCTCAAGACCTAAACAACTGTTAACATTGTATCTCTATGAGTATATTGTTAGTAGTTTTCCTTCAAATATTCTGTTTTTACACTTTATCTCTATATTTAGTTTATTCCAAAACTATACTCTGAATAATTTTCTCCTGGAGTGGAATACCTTAGAACTGTCATGAAATAAACCTTTAATCAATAACTTAACTTTATATTTCTTTGAAAAATTTTACAAATAAAGTATACAAGTGACTCCCTCATATACATTTTACTTATACATTTCTATATGTGAATATAGCTATACATTTGTACAAAACTATATATTTATACATAAAGTAGAAACAGATTGCGGGCTAATTTTAACATAAGATGTAAAATGGAGTTCTATTGAACATTTTTCTTGTTTCTGTCCATTTATTTATTTGTTTAAAAATCAGCTATAAGATTATAAATATAAAATATATAATTCTTGTTTCCCATGCATTGTATTATGTGAATACCAGTGTTCACTTGAATAGTGTTTTACCTCAGAGATTTAACAGCTTCCAGAAACTTCTTCCCTGAGAAAATGTAGGAGACATCCTGCAGGAGTTGTTTGCTCTAAAAGTGTTTCTGATAATGGACACTTCTGAGTGGGAAAGACTTAACATAAGAGATGCTTCAGTCCCTTTTCTTGTACTGGGGTGATTTCTCTTAAAACAATAATAGCAGCAAGTTGGAAAAAAAATGCATCACAGATATATTGCATGCCTAGAATCAGGGCCATGATAGAAAGAAATTTAGATAATGCAAAATGACATCAAAATACAGTTTACTGAACACAAAGAAAATGTTATAAAGAAGAAGATTTTTCCTCAGGGTAAAATATTCAAACTTAGGCATGTCTCTCTTCAGACTGATGTTTGACCTAAGGTTTTTTTCTGAGCATAAGGTATCAACAGAGAGACTAGATGCAAAAGTCATGCATTTATAACATAGAGGAGGAAATTGTCCATGATTCTTTCATTTGAGAAAGAAAAAGTAATAAAGCACTTATTTTTTAACTAAGTTTGTTGGTACATTTTAGGTCTACATAATGATCATATTTATCATAGGAAATTTGTACCCATGTATGATATATAAATATATATATATATATATATACATTTGATTCCTCTTTTTTCCCAATCCCCTCTCCTCCCTTCAACCCATCTTACTAAAACTATGCTACAAAATGAAAAATTGACAAGCGACTGAAAGATAGACAAAGATCACAGTTTCTAAAAACATTCTGAACAAGGAATAGAAGGGAAAAATTGATGGAACAAATTTTTGCTTAAAAAAATACAGGTATATATATTATCCATGAACCAAAGAGTAAATGCTTTGATATGATAATAAAATAAAGGGTTAGAAAAGTTCTACAAAGAAATAAATATTACCTTGACAGAACTTTAAATTATAGTAAACATAGCAGTGAAAGAAACAATCATGATAGAAACATCTGTGATTAGGAAACATATTGAAGCTGTTTTCCCAGGAAACAAAGTAAAGGGTCATGCAAAGGATAGAAGAGGAAGGAGAATGTGATCATGAAGTGACAAAAGTGATCAATATGTAAATGACCTATATTCCTGAAGAAAATACAGAACAAGTGGAAACAATTTAACTAGCAAAAGAAATTTAATAAAAATTCCTCGGGCAGAGAAGTTCTCAGAAGGCAGGGCAGGGAAGCACAACGTGTACCAGGCGAGATTAGGTAATGACAGCAGCGTAAGTTGCTGGAGGCTGAGGAAAGAAGCACTATCAGACTCCCTGCAAGGGTGCTTCAATCATAAGCAGGATGAGAGCAGAGTTGAGATAATGAATGCAAACCGTAAGGTGAAGCACATACATTGAAATGGGAACATGCTCATAATAGTGTGTCAAATGACAACGATAGAGAGCAAAATGGAATGCATAGTATAATGCTGGATACTATTTTACAATTACATGTAATGCACATAGAAAATTATACAATGAGAACATTAATAATGATTTCCTATAGTGGTCAGTAATGACATTGTACTTTTCTTATTTTGCTCTTGTCTACACTTCCATGAAACACATTGCATTCATAAGTGAGAGAAAATTATATATCTTGAAATAATCTGAGCATTGTACAAAAATGCCTTATACAGGAATGAATTATTTTAGTCCACTCAAAATATATAAAGACTGTAGAAAAGTTAAATGTGTTAGAAGTGTGATTGAGTTAAAAAGACACATTTTCAGTGTAAGTGAGGCAAAAGCTGTCACTTGATCATGCCCAGTGTTTCCTGGACTTACATCTGTGATATTTTTAAGGATTATTGTTATTTTGTGTATTTAATTTGATAAAAAATTAGAGTATTCATATTAGTTAAATTAGATAAAATTGACTTAATACTGATATACTTCACTAAAATCTTTTGTTTATTACAAAACATATTTAACCTGTAAAATAAGTACATAGGGTATTTGTACACATGGAACTATTAAGAGAAAAACTGAGCACAGTTTAAAAAAGAATACTTTGGCAATAAAATATTTCTTAAAACAAGTTGTCTTCCAAATCTAAGATGGTTTGTGTGACCTACCCTGCCCCCAAGCACAAACAGGTTTTATTTACAATCAGAGAAAAGTAAGGGACTAAGTGACATACCCAAACTGTCTGATTGCTTGTAGTTGGCATTTGCCTCATGTAGACACAGTCTATTCAACTGGCAAATTATGAGGGCTGAAGTTCAACTTCAATGATTGACTGAAACTCAGTAGCTTGGTTACAGGTATATATTCATGTTAGCTTTCTATTTGTTTACATATCAAGCTAGAATACTGATCACTGCATACAGAGGCTGCTTTGGGCCAAATTTTATCATTCAAGGAGATACAGGTTTGGCCCAAATTTATTTCAGTTTAGCTCAACCAAACTCACACTATTTGACACAGAACAGACATAAATATTATTTATGAGGCCCATCAGTTACTTGTTTTGAGATTTTACAACAAAATCCCTTTACATGATTTTTCTTGAATGGTAGAAATTTACTTTTAAAGGATTTTGCAAATATCATCTCAAATCATTTATACAACACATCTCATAGCTTTTTTTTCTTTTAGATACATAGTTCACAAGCTAACATACAGCACAAGATAATCAGAAGTAAAAGTGTTAAAAAAGAATATCTACAAATCCAGAAACAACCACATCCCTGAATAACCAAATGGCCACTGGCAGCCCACAGTTACTTAGTTCCAAAATCTTATGCTTTATAGATTACCCTGTGCCAATTGGAGAAAGTCAATGTTGGGATAAATTCATCATATGTTATCAACCCACTAAAGTTAGAAGAGAGTCTTGAAAACAAATTATCAAATCAGATTTTAAATTTTTAAACTTTTCAAAGTGATGGAGACAGAATAAAAATCTTATGTTCTTTATTTACTCATTTCTCTTAGTATATCCAATTATTAAGGGTGGTTGACCCACTGCACAGTTCATGAAAGAGTGGTTTAATCTGGAATTGCAATGAAATTTTCAGGAGGGATCTGGAAGTTTTAATTTATTTCTGATATTAAACATTCATTTTTTTAATCAGATACTTTTTCGTTGACATAGTCTAATGCATTTATGTGAAAAATTTCCATCTCATTCACTCTGAGAACTTAAGGTTTTCATTTTCTTTCTTAGTGTTTCTTCTCATTTTGCCATTAAATTTTCACTGAGTAATTTAGTAAATGAGGAGAGACAATGTTCTATCTTTGGAGTTATAGACTCAGTTATATTCTCTTAATGTAATTCATCCATCACCTTAGAAAAAGCAGACATTCTAGGTTTTAAATAAACTAGACTCCAGTTGTTCAATGTGGCTAATTAAACTTCGCTGTGAAACTGAAATGAAATACAGTTAATATGTAATTCTTAAATCATTAAACACACTTTTGTTTTTTAAACAAATGTGTTGTAAACTAACTGGTAGTAAAAATACCAGTAGTTAATAACATTACATTGATCTGGTCTGCAGTATGTTCAAATTGTGCCAGGTCTTTCTAACTGTATACAAAAAGGGTAAGGACAACGCATGGCGAAAATACAAATCTTTGTACTGGGTTTCTATAAATACACATATTCACTCCTTAAGGTCGAAAAAGAATCACTATTTCTTATATAATTGTTCTTTTTTCTTTTACTTTCTTATCACTTGCTAAAATGTTGACTTATTTTCTACAGTTATACTGATAATTGGAGGATGGAGTAGGTAAAGCAGTGAGAATCTGCTACCATTCCTCCATTTTCACCCACTTGCGACTAGGTCAGGGATAACTAAAAGCCCACAACAGAAGCACTCAGATATCCATGCATGCAATTATGTAATTACGTTAAACTTCAATCCTCTACTTTCTTTGTTCTCTTCAGGGATGTTTTTGTTTTGTTTTGTTTTGTTGTTTTGGCGGTACCAGGGATCGAACTCATCCTTGCCAGGCAGGTGCTTACACCACTGAGCTAAACCTCTGGCCCTCTTCGTGGATATTAATATTGCTAATAGGTGACAGTTTAATCATCCAGGATTCCGAGTCCAGATATGTTATATTCAGCCAAATGAGGTGGAAAGTGGAACTACTATTAATAGCTAACTAGAACCCCAGTTGAACAAATTAAGTATTAAAAACATCTTAAAACTTGTCAGTTTTTGCCAGCAACAAATTTTGAAAGGAGAAAAACAAAGATGAGGAGCAAGTTGATAAGGTGGCAACAGACATAAAAATAGCATATAAATATAAAGAATTAGTTTTTGGTTATAATGCTGGTTAAAGAAATTTATGGCAATTTGGTTTCTTGTCTGTTGATTATATTAATAGTAGCAGTATTACAAAGTGCATAGAATTCCTTCCTTATGGAGGGAATCTGAAATATGAATCTGCCATGAGTTTCCATATTTAATGACTAAGTGAATGTCAGTGCTAGTGGCATGCCCATCACTTTGAGATCAGGTGTGCTTACACAGGTCGCCGAACAGCTACAGCATGTGTGACCTTGATCTCTTCTAGGAGAAAAAAAGGCATTCATCTCTACCTGTAAGTTAAAATAAATATGAAATTTTGATAAGATAATTTAAAACTATCTTTTAAACAGTTGTTCTGTTATCTACTTGCCATCAATGTATGCGGCAAGGTTTTATGCCAAGGATGTGGCTCTGAACAAAGAGAGTAGTTACCTTTAAAGAGATTAGATTTCATTTAGGGAGAGAAGCAGACCATAAAACCAAAAGAGGTAATAAATTTAGACAATTTTACATAGTGATTAGTACTCTGAGGAAAATAAATTAGGTTAATGATGTAAAGTGATTGGGAGAAGAGGAAATTTTATCTAAAGTATTTAGAGTTGATCTTTATACTGAACATGAGAATCAGCTTGGTTTTTGCTCAGCTATACATTCAGCATTTCAAAAGTAGTCCTAGGATATTGGAATGGGTCACTTAGTGCCAAAAAGAACCAATGGAGTTTTTAATTCAGATGTTTTGTTTTTGAACATGGTACAGTAAATGATACGGTACAGTAAGTGAAATGATATGTGAGGTTACTACATTAACTCCGTAGTTAATCACTTCATAGGGAACTTTTGTTTAATGTTTCTCAGAATGTTATGAAGTAGATCTTACTATCCTCAACTTTCAAAGAAGAGAACTGGGATGAGGGGTACAGTGACCTGGCCCAGTTACACAAGCAAAACTGGGATTTGAATCAGATGTCTGCATCCTACATATGCACTCTGTCTGGTATTCAACTTTCATCACTTTATTCTTGGAAATCGTTAAGCACTGAACTTTGAAGAATGGGTCTGTACTGAGGACATAAACACCTGTATTATCATTTCCTATTTAGTTTCAGTCATTGGGTTTATTTTGACAGAAGGAACAATTAATGAGCTCATGCAGAAAATTGTACTAGCCGAATTTTGAAATTTCCTGTTAGCTGAATTTTCACTGGAAATAATGTTTCGTGTGTGTGATGAAAAAATTGTAAGTATTTTCACCTATTGTCTTTTCAGTAAACACTGTGGTCACCTGTTCCAGGTCCCTTTCTTGCAAGAGGGTAGCCAGCCTGCAATTTCTGCAAGTGATAGTAGCTATCTTCTCCCACCTTATCCTTTGCCAGAGATTTGCTGGCAGATCAAAGCAATATTGCTTGGAAAATGTCTAGGATTATTTATGCTCACCATTTTCCAAGGCTGCCCAGGGCTAATAACTGAATGATATAGTGCATAGAAGCCATCCATTCTTGCTTCAAGAGATAATAACTCTGGGATGTCCCTTGCATTCCAGAACTAACCCAGGATCAGGCAGAGCTAGACATAAGGTGCCATCCCTTAGTTGTTTGGTTCTTTTCTTGGCATCATGTTTTACTCCTTCACTTACAGATTTCTCCTAAGAGTACTACCTCAATAAATCACCACATAGGAATTTTAGTTTCAGGCTCTGCTTCTAAGAAAACTGACATAAATAGTTATTGAACACTTGTTTTGTGCAAGGTTTTGAGGTAAACTCCCCAGATTTGGAGATCAATAAATTATGTTTCTTTTCCTTCTAGTGTTTGAGTTGGAAAGGGGGCAGCACTTGGGGAAGTGAATGAAATGTGAAGGAGGTGAAAACAGTTGGACTTTCTCAAAACACATGACATAGGATTAAAGAATAGGAAACACCCACCTCTGCTTCAAGTGGGGAGAAATATGAAAGATCATGCAAAACTTTAAAAAACAAATAATAGATGAAAAACAGAAATTCATCAACTTGATAAGTATAGGAGGAGTTTAAGAAAAAAGGGACAGGCCTGTGGAAAGATGCAAAGATATAAAAGAACAAGCAAAACAAGACGAAGGGAATGCCAAACAGTTGTATGAATCTGTATGTCTTGGCGGGGGCAGTAGCAGTTGTTGTTATGAACGATACAATATGCTAAAGACATAGTCTAAGAAAAATACCCAAACTATGATGTTAACATACATGCAATGTCTTCTGTGAATATTAGCTAATCCATTTGAAATTATTGCCCAACTTAAGGATGGACATTATTTCATAAAGCATAAATGATGAATAGTAGGGGCGTATTTCCTAACTCTATAGTGTGTGAGCAAAATTATGTTAGGCAGAGGCCTCCCACCATTTATCACTGAGTACACTACCTTTACAAAGTGCTCTAGTTGGGAGCTGAGCCTGCTATTTCTTTACCATCTGTGTAGGAGTGTGTCATTGTGGGTCTGTTACAAGATACTTCTATGAAGTTAGTACAAATCATGTAGTTGCTAACTGGGTATAGTTCAAATTATCTGTCATGTCCAGTTGTTTTTATAGCCAATTGTGCATCATTTGACCATATGAATCAGGCAGTGATTTGATTTGCTTATAATGAAGGCTAAAAGTAATCCATCTGACCTGCAGTAAACCACTTATTTTAGCCATTAAATTATAATCATTATCTCATTGCAGGTTTTTATTTTATGTATAAAATCAGCACTGGGGAAAAATTATGAAATATGTAATAGCCCCATTCTCTTACATGATTTCAGTAGTCCTAGCCAGGAAGATAGGTGTTCTAGAATTTTCCACGTCCCTCTGCTTTCATCCAAACATCATCCCCAGGCTTCATGAGCACAAGTAGTTAACAAATTGTCACTGGTCATTAAAGGACTGCTGGATCCTTAGGTTGTCTTCTCGGGGTAAGATAGGATGTGAATGGTACATTGATTCTCGGAATATTCTAAGAGAGTTACAAGTTTTTTTAGTGACTTGCTACACTCAAGACTAACAGGAAGGTTCTACATTCACATGCATTAAGGACACAGAGACTGCCATTGGACAAGTATGTTTCATTTAGTCGACAAACTGTTTTACGCAATGCCCATAAAATCAAAGGCCCAAAAAATAAAAACGTTGAGGAAAACTCACATCTTGGAATGAACTTTAAGCTAGTAAAATAAAGAATGGATGTTTTACAGGTGTTATTCGAATCTGTGACCTTAAGTATGTCACATGATGTCTTCCAATTCCATTCTTCTCTTCATTAGTCACATAATGATACTACCACCCTCTGACTTAACCCACAGAGTTGTTGCAAGGATTAAATAAACTTAAAGCCATTTATGTTGTGTACTGGAAAGCACATGGAAATTTTTGTTACATATTTAGAGTTGTCATTATAACCTTAGCTAACAAAAACCATCTCACTGTATGGCTTGAATATAAACATCTATTTCTTACACTTTTGGAGTCTGGGAAACTAGTTAGGGTGCCATAGAGTTAGATCCTTGGCATGGACCCACCACCTGGGTAACAGATGCTTGTCAGAGTACTCTCAAAATGTTAAGAGACAACTCCGAGATCTTCACCCTCCTATAAGGCACTGGTCTCCTGCATGGGGGCTCTGTCTTAATGACTGAATTAGCTCCCCAAGCCTCGCCACCAAAAACCATATTACAGGTTTAGTTTTCAACATATGAAATTGAGGGAGACAGAAACATTCAGGCCCTGACAGTTGTAAATGTCCCCCATGGTTCTCCATAGAAAGGATCCCTGGCCTGCAGTTAGAGCTATACTTAACCTGTCACATCATATCATGGCCAAGTCATGAGTCAGCCCTGATGGAGGGTTATAGGGATCCATGTTTAAGTTATTTAAAGACTCCTAGCCCATGAGTACAAGGAAACTCCATATTTAAGCAATGCAGTGAGAGCATGCATCCAAGTTTCATTTACTGAACATTTATTTAAAGTGGCAGTGCTATATAATTCACATAAACACCTGCATCTTTTTCTTGCTCCAACTGTACGTCAACTCTAATATCCTATTCTTTTATTCTATCGATTTTATCAGTATCCCAGAGGAAGGATTATAAGCAAAGCCTGTCCATATGAAATTTTTCAAACAGAAAGTGAATATTTCCTTCAGGTTCATTTCAGACATAAGTGTCTGAATCATCCTCATGCAGTTATTCTGCGACAGTCAGATATTAGAAGATTTTAATGCATCCCTCCTTTCTCAAGTCTGTTTTATGTGATTCCAGACACCCTCCCGACTTTTTTTGTTGTTGTTGTTGTTTTGACAAGATGAATAAAATCCACATTATGGCCAAATCCATGTATGTTTTGGACTGCTTCACTCAGAGATGCTTGAGGGAACTTAATCAAGGGAGTTTTTATAGAGTTTAATACAGAAAATAAAGCTGAGAAAGTAAGCACTGAAAATAAATTACCTTGAAAATGGTGTAAATCCTCTTTATCTGTCTGTCTATATGTAATTTCTCTCATTTTCACATGAAAGTGAATGCTGCTGTGGAAAACAGGATTGTATCTCCAGGTTTAACATAACTACTCTGATTTCTCAAACATGGGGATAATGTCATCTCTGCAGTCATTATAGGCTTTTATTGTTCACCACCTGAGTCGTTTCTCCTGCCTTAGTTATTTTTAAGTGTTTGCTATAGAATCGCTCATATTTTCACTAAATTGCCAAAATTTCTGAGCCACACCATCTAGATTGGATGCACAAATTAGAATACGCAGACAGAAAAGAGTTGTTTGAGTGTCCCACATTCACAAATAGATGGCTAATTGTCTTACACTGAGAGCTGAATATAAGGAAGAGGCCACAATAGTGATGGTTTGCAAATGATGAGGTAGAGAAAAATTAGTCATACTGTTTGCTTTCCCATAAGTATTCCAGCAGTTTTTAAATCTACTTCTTCCTAAGTATTTTTTAGCTTTAGTCCTTCTCACCTATAAGAACTACAGACATTGATAAAAAAAATATGAAAATCTAGGGCAAGTTTTTTCTTTCCCTTTCAAGAAAGAAGGACACTTTCATAGAATCATTATCACAGTAGAGTTCAGGCTACCCAGGATACTACTTCCTCAGTTTGGGAAACAAACATTTATTACTTCAAGCTTTGATTTTATTGACAACTTTTTCTTGCACATGAAGTCTACAAATTTGAGTCTGGATTCTTCTTTTTCTCTACCAAAATTTCCAGTCCTAGCTGCTTCCAAAACTCTGAAATATTCACCAGAGGAGGCAGTATTTGAAGGGGAAGCACTTCCTTAGCTTTGAGACTTGCTCTTATTAAATTTCAAGCCACATAATATAACAAGGGAACTAATTCAAGAAACAAGCTCTTCCTTGAAACCAGCATCATCAGGGAATAGTTCAGCATCATTGTTATAAGTTATGCCACTGTTTTTACAAATCCCTTCCATATCACTTTCTGTTTAGTTTAAAGGTCTAATGTGAATTCACTGAATTAGAACTGATTCCCTGTGCCATGGTGTTCTGCTCACATCTGCCCTAAGCACTGCATGGGAAATCACTGATGTCAATAGAATCCTATAAAGATTAATGGGGCACCTGAAGAGCAACAAGGACTCTGAGTGATTTCGGGGATTTCGGACTCCAGAAATCAATTTCCCTGAAAATGTTCTTGCTAATTTCACTGATGGCATTTGACATTCCTCTGTGTAGAGCAAGATTTACGTATGAAAAATCAAGATTAAATTTTGAGCCAGAGTATAAATTAATACACATAGGCAGATAGGTATGCTACATGCTCCGACACACAGGAAGATACGCGCTTGTGTGGACCGAAGTGTGAAAACTGTTGCAATCATTTCAATTAGACAAAACTAAAGGAAGTTTCTGCTCTGTACAGCTCAACAGAATATTATACAAATAATGTCCATTAGAACCATATAATATTTTGAACTTTGATTACTAAAGAAAAAACTTTCAAACCTCAACTTAAAGTCATTTTATAGTTTCACATTATATCAATGAAAGCAGGATACATTAAAAATTTGAAGAGAAAAAAATTCAATAAGTTGAGTGTCTCATGGAAAAAATTTAGAAGCCGTATGGCCTTCTAAGCTGTTGCCAACTCTTAATAAGTATAATTTTTGAAGTCTCATTGATCCTTGAGCTGAGTTCCCAGGTTTAGTAATAAAATATGACATGATTTCTCACTCTAGCACAGGGTAATTTACTGCAAAGAAAAAAAATCAAAAACAAAGTCTCACCTAGTGCAGTGCTAAGACCTATTGAGAGAATTCATGAAGTTCATCACATCTATCTATTGTAACTCAGAACTCTCCATTTTCAATTTCATCATGATATGAGGCTAACAGAGTGCGGTTTAGTGGTTAAAGAGCTGGAGAAGTAATGCAATTGACAACTGAAGCAAGTCTTCAGAGGCATAGTAAAGGATGCAACTTTACCTCTCTCTCTGACACACACCATACACACACTCTCAGGGTAGGTTTCTCCTCATTCTTGCTATCAGCCTGGCTTCTAGATGCAATAGAACTGCACACATCACAATTTGTCTACAGCCCTGTAAAAAGTGTCTTTCCAAGCAGCACATCTGGCAAAGTTCGTTGCCTGTTTCGCTTCTAGTAGGATTCAGTTGAATGTGGCCCTATCAGTGAAAATAAATGGCAATAGTTTAAAAGATATAAAATAAAAATATTCCAGATCAGCTAAACATAACAACTGTTGGAATGTTAGAAAAATGTGCCAATGAACGGATTGCTGGAAGCCAGAGAATCATAAAAAAAATCTCTGCTAGACACTCTGAACAACAGAGACTCTGAACTGAAGGAAAAATTGCCACACATTGTTCACAGCCACATGTGTGCAGCATTTCAGGAGGCAGATTTCACTGTTGTGATCGTGAAAAAGTGGTTCCTGCTTTGCTACTCACACATCTGCTTCACTGGGTCATTCTATGTCACATCCCCTTAGCTCGCTGGTGTGAGCAGTTGCGTTCCGGTGATCACTCTGCCAACATGATTTGGGGATGGAGGAGCTCACTGCACGCTGCTCTGTCTTGTGTCATTACCAAACAAATTGTCAGGTAAGAAGCTAAGGTCGCTGTTGCTCAGTATCTTTCTATCAGTGAGGGCTCACTATGTGTTTTAATTTTTTTCTCACTCCTCCTTGGAGACCCAAACTGAAGGTAGGTGTCAAGTTTAATGCAGAAAGGGAGTTCTTAGAAAACCCAACACTTTTCTAGATAAATCACCTCCAAAGGGGAATTTCTGACAACAAAGCATTTTGGTTCACTAAGATATTTCCAGATCCTCCTTATACTTACACAAGGCAAAAATAGCGAATGAGTATCTGGCTCTTGAGCCATTCTGATATCTACCAAACTTCTAATCCCTAAAACAAACGTGTTAATTTCCCTGCAGTCATTGACAAGCAACTTTATATTCATGACATATGGAGTCCAACTTAGTATCACATGACCCCTCTGTAAGCATTTTCACTGTGACATTTGACAGTAGAATTTTTATTTGTTTTTGTCCTTTCCTCCTAGGGAACCTACAATGAAATATAAATTAGAAGAGGAGAAAAAATGAGGCTTTATGCAATACTCAATAATGCATTTGAAATTTTGTCATTTCTTCAAATGACGTGAAGGTAGCCTCTTTTTTCAGTCTTCTGCTTGCTGGCAGCTTTCCTAGGGCAGAAGCCAGTGGATTCAAAGGAGGCTGACCGTCCATGAAATACAGTCATCCTTGACCCCTGTGAGAAATGATCATTTATTATAATGGTGCTACAGGAAGTGTGCCCTAGCCAAGAGAGAAGCTTCTAGCTTAACTAATATAGACACTTGACTAACAGAAAGATTTTTGTGCTTATAATTTCTACTTTCAGTTCCTACCTCTACACAACCAGCTGTATGTATATGTCCCACCATTCTCTGAGATCATTTAATGAGGTTTGGCAAAGTAAGCATCAATGTAATAGGAAACATGTAGCACTTGAAAATGTTGTAGCTCTCCAGTGTTAGATCAGTAGGTGTTTCTTTTCTACTCTTGCCTTCCCGTAATAAGCTGTCATAATCTCAGCTGGTTTCTCAGACAGGAGGAGAAAAGTGGGAAATCGAGAGGTGCCCAGGAGCACAAGTGAGAGAGCATAGATGTTCACTACAGATTTCTCTGCTTTTTAGCCGACACATGCAGCATTGCTTTGAATGCTGAGGGCATCTGTGGGGCCTGAGGTTTTGTCCTGAGTTGTCATACGAGTTGTTTTTAAACGTCTCACAGAGCATACAAGAAGTAAAACTGCTCAAAGGGAAATTATATTGTTTGATCAGTCTTGCATGCCTGTATCTGGTAACCTGAACAACCATTTTGAAGATAACAATATGCCAGTATGCAATATAACAACCACTGCTAAATTCCTATCATCTTGTTTTGAAATTCTGTATCACTATTGTTTGTTGTTGTCATTTTGCTTTTGTTGTTGCTTTTTGATTGTGTGCTTCTTGATTTTTCTGTTTTTTCTTTTCTCTTTAAAAAATTACACACACACAAACACATACACAAAAAGAAAAGAAAAGAAAAGAAAAGAAACAAGAAGAAGAAGTGAAACTCCCTTACATCAGTAGTATGGATTTTGACCATAATGACCTCACAGGGGTAGAGATGGCTTGCAGATATGAGGAATATGAAATTTGGTAATTTGGTTCAAGCAAGTATTTTCCACATTAGGTGGACTGCCTGGATAAAATGCAGATGAGTCTGACATATGTGATATTATTTATTGTCATTTTACCTCTCCTTCTACTTATTAAAAAATTATAGACCAATTATAAAAACTACAGAGTAATCCTTTAGTGAATTAAAGAAATAATCTTTAGAAATGTAGGATGCCTAATGACATAGAGAAATTTATTACTTCTTTAGGAAAATTTCTCAAGGGTGAACATTAAAGGGTAACTCTAATTTTCCAAGGGTGGTGTACGTAATTACGTTAATCATCAGTACTATACATAAGTGCGTATGTTGGAATATTAAATATGCATACGTATGTATATTAATACAACAATCAGATACTAGTAATTTAAAAATATGTATATGTTGACAGTTATAAATAGCATCTTATTGGATTCAACTTATATTAATAGACAGCTAAAATTCATCTTAATACATTTATATCTTTGTCTATGGGTTATTTTCTTTGATCTACTTGGTTCCTTCTTGCTGATTTTTACTTTTCAGTTGTAAGGGTACACAAAGTACTCTATATTGCAACTTGTAGATCCATGAAAAATATTGCAAAAATTAGGGAAAATGTTCCAACACTTTTCCCTGAAGTTCAATTGCTATTTTCATATCAAAGGTATAGCTTTCAAAATACACAAACTCATAGAAACTAATTAATAACATCTATCACTGTATTTATTAGTCCCATACTGGCCAAGAAGAGGTAAATACCCTTCTAGAGATCCCTAGAAAGTAATTTGGATGCTGAGATAATTAAAGTAATTATATATTTATGCACAATGGAATTTTTGGTGGGAAATGAAATTAATTCAAGGTATTTTAAAGTCACTTTGGTGGTTTTTGCTACAAACTCATAGTAAAACTTTTTCCTAAAGTTCCAATAGCTAAAATTCCTGAACAACATCTAAATGAGTGAGGTATTCTCACTGAATTTTACATTGTTGTTATTGTTGTTGCTGTTGTCATTTTGAGACAGGTCTCTGCAAATTGCTCAGGTTGGTCTCAAATGTGTGGTCCTACTGCTTTAGTGCCCCCAGAAGACAGGATTACAAACGCACTCCACCAAACCCAGCTTTATACGATGTTGATCTTGATATTTATCATTTTACTGTAATGGCAAATGTCTATACAATTTCAAAAGAATGAAGTTTTTTCTTATTTTATTTTCCTCCCTTATTGATTCTGAATATGTCTGAATATGAATATATTTCAAACAGAATTATTTGAAATTTATATCTCATACCACTTCCAGAGAAACATGCACATATACACATATATACATTTATATTGTTAGAGGGTTATTACATCGTTAATTTTTACATGTTGCTATTATTTTCAATATCAAAGCCTAAAATCATTTAAATATTTCTTAATCTTCAAAAGTTGTACAATGCCATTGCATACATTTGCTTTCCAGTTTCTGTGAGTCAACTCTTAATTCAAGATTCGAGTTATACGTATGAACATATTTTGGTTCAATGAGAATTTGGTTTGAATATTTTGTTTTGAATATTTTAATAATTACTATGTCTCCATTAGTGACTATCATTATTTATCCTACAAATTTCACACAGGCTCATATCACTTGAAGCTTAAGTGCAGTTTTTGCATACAAAAACATGTCACCTTATTTTTTGTAAAGACAATCACTATGCATTTAATGTCAAATTTAAATCTGCTTTTAAGGGAAAAATGAAATGCTCACTATGGACTATAAGAGAATGCATTTCTAATGGTGAATTTCTATCAGTCTGCAGGGAGAACCCTATCAAGGCACAGTTGACTAATGACTATCATGTTCAGTTGATTTCATTAGTATTTAAGTTATAGTGTTAAGTGCATTCCCTTTGATGCTCTAAAAGTCAATGATTTACATGCATTTGAGGTGAATCTTTTGCTTGGGTTGATGTAAAAATGCTGTAGTAGCTAAGTGAAGATTTTTCCTAAGCCGACCTAGACCCACTTATTCAAAAATAAATATTAACTTTTAATAAAATTGCTTTTAAAGCATTATTGCTATCCTTTAGAATAAAACAAACAGTGCTGTCTTCTGACAGTCTTCATCCCCAGATAACTTTGCATTGCAGTCTTTCTTTGATTGTTGGAAGCAATTGATAATTTTCCACTAAGAGTGTATTTTTATGAGCTGTATGCACTTTGCTTATATATAAGCTGTTGGGACTCTGATTTACAGATTAAAGAAAACAGATGCTATGCAAATAAAAATAGATACTTTGCCCAGCAGTTTCACACAAAAGAAATCTTTTCTGTCTCTGGGTTTAAAAACAAAAGAAACATGTGTGATACTTGGAAATTGGCCTCACGTATGGCTCCATTTTATGAAATATGATTTTTTATTCTAAAAAATATTAAAGGTGAAAAGATCAAGTTGTGGAACCCACTATTGCACACTAGATGCCTTTCTGTGCTATGAGGGTTCCAGAAAAATAAAATCTGTTTTTGAAATCGAGAAGGAGAATAAATAAAGCCTGAGTGTCTCCAAAGGCAGCAATACAAACTGGCCTATGCCATAGGCCAAACAGGCAACACAGGCAGCATTGCGGGTTGGAGGGTGGCTATAAAAGTTTATACTTTGCTCATAGAAAAAAAATATCAACAGAAACAGAAACTTATATCAGATAATATCACACAATTTCTTTGAATGCAAACATTTGTATTTGCAAAATTCTTTGTAATAACTAAATAAAAAATTCAATATACTTTAAAAAACCACTCAAGTCTGCCTTCTAAGATCAAATTTAATTAAAAATATCAATATGCTTCACATTTTAAGTACTTGATACTTTTACTTTCTTGTTTTTTCTGGTGGAGAATTTTTTTTCACAAAATTCTTCAAAGGTAAAATTAATGCTGCAAAATAGTCATTAGTAATCAAAATAATTTTATTTGCAAAAATTGCTTTTGCTTTAAATAAGTCATCTTCACTTTGCTTTCAATCTAGAAAGGAATAGACAAGAAACTAAGAAGGTGCATACAAAGCAGTCATCTAAGTCAGAGTCACTAAACATGAAATGCTAGTCTCTATTTTTTCACTTGCATACAAATAAAATAATGGATTGGCACAATTTGCTTCAATTTTCATTTAAATATCACACACACACACATACACACACAGACACATTCCGAACAGCATAGATTGTCACTATTTAAGTTCATCCTAATCATAAGATGAGGTTGATGCTTTACTAATTTTCTCTCATTTTTCCCTGGGTATATCATAATTTGCTGATTTAATTCTTTTCTGGACTGGTATTTGTATACATGTGCTTGTTTATAGCTTCTAATCAAAACCCTCAGGTAAAATAGCATTTCCATGAGAATTACTTACCAAGGAAAACAATGAGCAAATTCTTTAGATGGAAATGAAACTTATTTTAAAATTTAAGCTATAAGAAGTTCCATGATGAATTTGCCTTAGGATACTTACATAAAGTTGTAAGGAATTTCTTACTGTTCCTTCAATTAACCATCAATCAGTCTTATGGTATAATAAAATTCAAATATTCATATAAATCTACTCACTGTAAATGTCCCCAAACATGTACTCATAACTTTTCCCAAATTGTTTCAGAATAACACCTGCATGTAAAATCACCACAAGTCCTAATAAGCTGGTTTGTGTAATCTTACAGTTGTAGAAGTGAACAATGTCTTTTGTTTCATTGTGTTATATATTAAACCCTGTCCAGTTGAAACCTCCAGCTCTGAATTACCTAATACATTCTGCCTTTGTTCTGAAGTACAGACAAATGTGCCTACTAAAGAACAATTTTTAATGTGTTTTGCATGTAAAATTGATTGACTCCATACAGATTGAAATGTGCTTTAAATGCAAGTTGTTCCTACCAGGGAGAATATCGATGAATTCCTATTGACTTGCCACTTTATCACTTAGTCCAAATGTTTTAAGCAAGAATTGACAAATACCTTTATTTCTGTCTTAATGCAGAAGAAAATACAAAATTTTATTGAATTTCTGATGAAATTAAGATTTGAACTGGGAAAGAAAATGTTAGCCAGTGTCTACAAAATGATAGCGAGTTGGCTATCAAAATAAAAGCCACTCACAGTTTTAAAGTCTAATACTATTCCTATAATAGGGAAAATTCTGAAGTAATTGCCTAAGTTCTCACCTGAGGTAATGAAATTTGTATATATGACTTTAGTTTTGTTTTTCTAATTCCTGTCATTTCTTCTAGTTCTATGGAAGGAGTAGGATCTCTGATATAAAATGCTGTAATATTTTTGGTTCATGAAACAGAGTAGAAAAAGTTATTTGTGGCTTTTTTAAAACTTCAAAGATTTATATTAGCTGGTAAAAATTATAACTGGACCAGTGTGGGGAGCCACCCTCAGAGATGTACTTTTGCCGTGAGGCCTGCATGTAGGAGCTGAGGCCTGAGCTAGATTGCCCCGCCCGTCGAGTGAGCCAAGGTGGCGCTCGTTTCCTGTTACAACCCCGCTGTAGATGATCTCTGCCCAGTTACTAATGACACCAACCAATGATAATGTACCCCCCGAGATGATCTGATT
>RJWM01008164.1:0-74298 GCA_004363535.1 Dasyprocta punctata | reverse complement strand
CACACCTGTCACCAGCTACTCAGGGGGCTGATGCAGGAGGATCACAAGTTAGAGGCCAGCCTGGGCAAGTAGCAAGACCCTGTCTCCAAATAAACGTATTACAAAGGGCTGGGAAGGTAGCACACTGGCCTAGTGGGTGCAAGGCCCTGGGTTCAATCACAACACTGCAAAAACAAAAACAAAAACCCCAGAATTTTCTAATTTTTTCATTTAAATAATTTTTTAACAGACACATACAAATTGTACAAATTATTCTGGTACCATGTAATGTTTTGGTACATGTATAGATTATGTAATGTTTAAATCAGGTTAAATAGAACTATCTATTTAAGCATTTATCTGTTATTTTTGGTGAAAGTATCCTTTCTTGTAGCTTTCTGAAATATACAGAACTTTATTGTTTGTCACCTTGATGTGCAATAGCGCACCAGAGCTTCTTGCTCCTATCTACCTGTGACTTAGTACCCATTGATCAACTTTTCCTCATGGCTCCTTACCCTCTACTGTCCTAGACCTCTGGTAACCACCATTTGATATTCAACTTCTATGAGATCAACTGTTTTAGATTCCCCCCATGAATGTCTTTCTATGCCTGGCCTATTTCACTTAACATAATGATTTCCACTTCCATTCTTGTTATTGCACAGATCGCATTCTTTTTCTGGCTGAATAATATTCTGTGTGTGTGTGTATATCTCTCTATATATGTATATCTCACATTTTCTTCATTCATTCAACAGTTGATTGACACTGAGGTTGTTTACATTTCTTGACTACTTTTAATAGTACTGCAATGAACATGGAAGTATGGTTGTCTTTTCAAAACACTGGTTTCATTTCCCTTAGATGTATATCCTCTAGTGACATTGCTGATTCATCTGGTAGTTCCACTAACTTTTTGAGGAACCTCCATACTGTTTTCCATCATGATCATGACTGTATTAATTTATATTCCCACTAACAGTGTAAATTTCCCTTTCTCTGCTTTCACACCCTGATTGCAGTTGTAATTTTATATGTCTATATGCCATTCTTTTTGCCCCCGTAATGTGGTCAAATCTAGGGGTGTTATACCATTGACTGACACCTCAAGACCTTTTAATTTTTAATTAAAATTTTTTTGTAGTATTGTGAATTGAACCCAGGGCCTTAGAATTTAGCCTTTGAATTCAAACCCAGGGCCTTTGAATTTTGAGATGAGTTCTCATTAAGTTGCTAAATTGTTCAGGCTGTGCTCAAATTTAAAATTCTCCTGCCTCAGCCTCCCAAAGTGCTGGGATTATAGGCTGGACCATTCTTGATTATTGGCCCCCACTACTCAGTTCTTCCCACGGCTGTATCCCCAGTCCATAGCACAGTGCCGGGTACAGAGTGGGCCCTTGATGGATGTTTAGGGTATGAAGGAATGACAGTGCATTATTGAAGACATTGCATCTGCCCCCTTGGATCTGGTAATCTGGCTGCTTTGACATATTTCTGTCAGGAAGGAGAGTGCAGTTGGTAAAGAGAGTCACACACGGAATCAAGGACTAAACCCCAGTTTTGTGCTTTCCTTTCCTAGGCATGTCAGCATCAGAGGCATAGGAATAGCCATCTTTTGGCCAGTTAAGGAGATGGGAATATTTTGGAGGTGGCAACCTTTCAGGTACCACTCAAACCAAATCCAAGTCTCCATCCACCTTAACTAGAGTTGAGCCCAGCTCTGGGTGTAGACCATGACTGAAAGAAGAGCCTGATTTTTTGCTAATGAGTGGCCGAGGTGTTGGAGTACATCCACGTGTCCCCACTGACACTTAGCTGGCTTCTGTTCTGTTTACTGATTGCAGTTGTCACTCAGGATCCACAGGTATTTCGCTCTGGGACCCTTGACCCTAGATGCTCAAGTCTCTTAAATCAAAGGGCACAGTCTTTTCATATAACCTGTGCATGTCTTCCACGTACTCTGTGTCATCTCAGGAGGTAACTGTCTTAGTTACTTTTCTCATTGTTGAGACAAAATACTCAACACCCAAAATTAAATGAGGAAAGATTTATTTAGCTCACTGCGTGTCGAGGTTTCAGTCCATAATCAGCTGGCTCCAAGGCAAGGTGGCATGGCAGAGGGGCATCACAGAGGACAGTTAATGGAAGGCAGAAGGCAGCCAGCAGCAAGGAAACAACAAGCCAAGACAACCCTCTTTCTGTCCCTTTTATTCTATCCAGGCTACCCACCCTTGTGGATAGCACTCATGCCCAGGGAGGGCCTTCCCATTATCCACACCCAGAACTATGCCAAACCAATCAGTGGAGTAATGTAATAATCACACATCCTTAATCGCAGCATCACACACTCTAGATCAAGCTGCCTCTGAAAATCCCTACCTGTGACCACATGAGGCTTTGGGGGGACATCGAGACAAGCTGTAACAGTAACCTAATGAGTAACACCTTATACAGTGCAAATATCAGGTAGTGCTTGTCACACTGCATGATAAGCAAGAACCCTGTACGTGTTCAGTGCAGATGAACATCTTCCTTAGTATTTTTGATCTGAGGGGGATTCAGTCTTAGTAGGCAGAACCCACAGATCTAGAGGGCTGACTGTTGAGTGAGCAACACTGTGTGCTAGGAATGTGCCAGGATATGGGGACACAGCAATAATTGGGACTGACATGATCCCTGCCCTCATGGAGAGGTGAAGGACAAGCAAGCAAGCAATTCCATGAAGAGTATTCTGAGTGTGTAAGCATTGGGTGCAGGGGGTCTAGAGGAGAATCCTAATCCAGTCCAGGTGTGGATGGAATGTGCCCCTGAACTCAATCTTTCTCTTCTATTCCTTCCTTCCTTCCTTCCTTCCTTCCTTCCTTCCTTCCTTCCCTTCTTCTTCCTCTCTCTCTCTCTGTCTTCCTAAATCCCAGATGCACACACTTTTCTCCAATTTGAGATCCTCCTGCCCCAGCCTCCCTAGTAGATGAGATCACAGGCATTTGCCACAGCATGCCAATTAAATCAATCTTAAAGAATGAGTTGGCTCTAGTGAGGTCATGGTGGGTAGGGGACTATAAAGGTAGGGCTGTCAAAGAAGGAAAAACAACATGAGCAAAGGCTTGCAGGTGAGAAAGTATGTGGAGGAACCAGAAGCGGTTCTGCTTTGCTAAGCAAGGTTGGCATTGCTGGGAGAAGAGGCCAGAAGTGAGACTTGTGCTTACTCCATCACCCCCCCAGGATGGTTTGACTACAAGGTGACAAGACAAAGAGGACAGCTCAGTGCCAGCCTTTGCACAGGGGAGTAGTGTGTTGGGGTTAGGAAAAGTTCCTCAGTTGCTGTGTTCCAGACCCCTGGAGCTGGGCCTGCACAGCTTGGTGCACATCACTCAGACACTGAGGGTAGGGACAATTCAGAGGGCAGCAGTTCAGGGAGCAGTCACATATCTGTCTCATGTCTGCCCATACTGATTCAATGGGTTAATACTAGATTTATCTAAAAACCTACAGTGGGCTGGGGGATGTAGCTCAGTGGCAGAGTGTTTGCCTAGCATGCAGGAGGTCCTGGGTTCAAGCCCTGGTGCCACTCAAAAAAATGAAAAAAATCAAAAACAATCAAACAAAAAAATGTACCTTCCTGACCAGAAATGCCACAAGGAGGGAAGAAATCACCAGAAAGCAATTATTTGCCTTCATTATTTTTTTTTTTTTTTACTTTTTATTTTGAAATTAGTTCCTGTTTACGGAAAAGCTGTCAGGTTTGTACAAGGAGCCACTGTCTAACTCCAGTTTATAAAGCCTGTGTTTGCTGTGCAAGTCAGGCTGATTTTCTCTCTGCCTCAAAGGATGATGCAGTAGGCAAGGAGCACAGAAGCCAGACCCAGCCCATGTGGAGGGCAGTAGCGAGATGTGGGACTCAGGGCACTGCTAGGTCAGGAGGTGGCGCCCAGGCTGAGCTAGCCTTGTTTGCATTGCTTAAAGTCAATGGCTTAGCCAGCTCTGTACATATCAGTACATGGAGATAGGACTCGATTTAACTAATGTGTAGGTAATAGTTCTGCATTCAAGGAAAGCCATCCACTTGGTCTTCTACAATTGAGTCACCTTGGATCCTGACACCTGTATCCACCTCTAGTGTCATGAGCCATGGTGGAGAGAAGGAGGAGGAAAGTAAGGTGAAGTCCAGCAATCTAAATGTCATCTGGGGGCCTGCTATGAGTTGAACCATGTCGCCCCACAATTTGGAGCCAGGATCTTTACAGAGGTAATCAAGTTAAAATGAAGTCAATAAGGTGAACCTTTGTTACGGTTTGGATAAGAAACATCCCTGTCTTGGTTATTTTTCTCTCATTGCTGAGACAAAATACTTGATGCCCAAAAGGAAGGAAGGAAAGGTTTACTTAACTTACAGTTTTTGGAGGTTTCAGTCCATGCTCAGCTGGCTCCAATGTAGGGTGGTGTGGCTAAGGGGCAGCTGTCCATGGCAGCTGCAAGGGACAAGAGCAAAAGGGCACAAAAAGGGGAAAAGCATGCCTCCTTCCCTCCCTTATATTGTATGCCCACTACCTGCCCCTGGGCGAGTGCAGCACTCACACCACCAATCTTAGCACTAGACAACGAACCAATCACAAACGCTAGATTTGGCCACCTCCATGACTTCATGAGGCTTTTGGGGGACATTTAAACAAACCATGACAGTCCCCCAAAGACTCATATGTTGACGTGCATCTGTATTCAGACATGATGCTTTTGGAAGGTGATTTGACCATGAAGGGTATGACCTTATCAGTGATGATAATCTAATGGGCTGCTGGAAAGTAGTAGAAACTTAGGAGTTGGGGCCTAGTTGGAGAAAATAGGTCTTTGGAGGCACACCCACAAAGACTATATCTTGTCTCTGGCTTCCTCCTCCCTCTTTCTGTTTCCTGGCCGCTGTGCGGTGAGCTGCTTTTTCTCACCACGCCCTTTTACCATGATGTTTCTGCCTCACCACAGGCCTAAAGGCAATGGAATTGGATAATCACGGATTGAAGCCTCTGAAACTGTGAACCAAAATAAACCTTTCCTCCTTTAAATTGATCTTTTTTTGGGTATTTCATCATGGTCATAGAAAGTGAACTAACACGGTCCTCATCCAATATGACTGGTATCATCACATAAAGACAAACATTCACAGAGGGGAAATAGGGAGAAGACAGCCATGTGAAGGTGGAGGACTGATGCATCTATAAGCCAAGGAGTGCCAGAGGTTAATGGCAGAAGCTGGCACAAGACAAGGAAACATTTCAGTGGGAGCACGACCCTGCTGTCACCTTGATTTTGGGCTTTTAACCTCCAGAACTGTGATATAAAAATTTTCTGCTGTTTTCAGGCACCTGTTACAGCAGCCCTAGGAAGTGAATGCCAGGCCCCTCCTTGTGAAGACAGGAGCTGTCCCGGGGAGGGAAGGAACAGGTCCAGTACAGACAGATACCTAAGGAGCAATCAGCATGCTGGGCAGGCCTCTATCCGGATAGGGTCTCAGGCAGCCACTCTCCTGGCAGAATGAGCCCTTAAGGCTCAGTGGCAACTCCCCAGAAAGCAGCCCTTGAGTGGACTCAGTAGAAGACTGCTGCTCCTGGATCTGTACAGACACTTGAAATCTACTGCCATGCATTTATTTAGCACATCCAGCTCCTCACTTCTGCGCTCAGCTTGGGGCTTGCAGACAAGGGAACATGAATATACGAGGGACACTGAGTTGAGGAAGAGGATTTAGAAGGGAAACACCAAAATTTCAAATAGAAATTTGCCCCAAATAGGGCCCACTTTTATATAAAGTAAACTCTGTGTCCCTGATCTCCAATTCTAAGTATATCCTTATCAAATCATCAACAAACCTTTGTTGTATGCCACTTATTTACAAGACACTGTATCAATCATGGTGAAGACTTGTGCTGTTACAGAGAGGTATAAAATAAGACCTTCCTAGGTGGAGACACACACTCTTCTCAAGAGTGGAAAGACTCAGTATGATAACGATGTCACTTGGGGCATATAGCATTCATAATTAATGAGGGTTTTCATAAAAAATTACATGCAGTGTCAGACTGTACTGATTTGCAGTGTTTTTCTCATTTGACAGTGTTGTAGTCAAGGTTTACAAGGGAAAGATTCAATACAGGACACATAATTTATAGGATTATTTTATAATATTCATCCAAAGAGTCAAATGCAAGAGTATGGGAGGTCGGTTCACATGCTAGAGACCCAAAGAATCTAGCTGAGGGCCTGGATCCCACAGCAATGTCCTCCACCAGTCCAGCTAAAGACCTAGAGGCCATGGCAACGTCCTCCGTGAGTCCAACCGGAGGCCTAGAGCCCACGATAGTGACTCATGCAAGTCTGTATCTAGGATCTGCACTGGGAAGGCCCAAAGGTCAGCAGTGGAAGCTAGAAAGTCTGAGCCAGCAGGGTGAAGGATCTGTGCAAGCAGACTGTGGGATCTGCACTGGAGCCAAGAGGTGACACTCAAGGACCAGAGTTCCCCCAAAGAGAACCGCAGCAACTCTCAGCAATAACGAGGACCTGAGCTCCTCCAACAATGAGAACAGCTGAGTTCATATCAGGAAAGCCAGCATGATAAGCTTCTCCAGGAGAACCAATAGCACACTATCTTCCCCTCCAGTTCTCCTTTTATGCTGTTGGCAACAACCCTCAGGTGGGCCTTCCACACCCAGCACTACTGAAGCTGGGTGGTACAAGTTGACCATTAGTTGATCCACCACAGATAGTATATCTTTGAGTTTACTCCAGTGTATATGCAAATAGAAAGAAGCGCTTTAGAAAGATATTTGCCTGGTAATGCTTACCTCTAGGAAGAATTAGGTTTGGAGAAGGGGATAACAAAAATGAACTTTTACTTTATTTTTGTATCCTTCTTATAAGAATAGATTAATAAGCCAGGTGTGGTGGTGCATGCCTATAACACCAGTGCTCGGGAGGCTGGGGTAGGAGAATGACAGGTTCAAGGTCAGCCTAGGCTCCATAGCTAATTCAAAGCCAGCCTGGGCTACATAGTAAGACTCTCTCTCTCAAAAAAATCAAAACAAAACAAAATATAAAATGAATTCATGAATTTGTGCAGTTAGTAGTAAATTTATATATTGGTGCTTGAAGTTCCACAGACTATTCATTCAATATTCTCGCTTTCTTGTCCACATACCCTTTACACCTGCATTCATTCAATCCATTCTTTCACTTATTATCGAGCACTTATCACATACAAGGCATTGCATTAGATACTGATGGTTTGTATGTGAGAAATTTAAAATACAGTTTTTGGTTTCAACTGATTATCAGTTTTCAGTCTGTGTGGGAGAATTATAGGGCAATTCTCCCTCAAAGTAACAAAATTAACATAGGATGGATAAGATCAGATATAACAAAATACTTGAGGAGCAAAATATTTCCCAGGACCAAAGCAGAAAGAATAAGAAATTGATCATACCTAAACTGAAAGTTATAAGCTAGAGAAAGAATGTGTCTGTCTCAAGGATGGTAGTCAACATGAGACCTGGAGACACAGGAAATCAGGAGAAAAAGAGTTGACAGGAGTCAGCCAGGGCAATCGAATCTGAGGGCCTCACTTGGCTTATTGAAATGTCTAAGTTAGCCTTAGCAAGTTGTGTGTCTGAATCTCCACCCCAGGAGAGGGACAAGGAGAGGCCAGACCCTTCCGGAGGGTTCTACAGCTAGAGAAGTTTAGCAAGACTAGTAAAGGACCAAGTCCACACCAAAATGCATCAGGGAGAGGCTGTAAATTAAGCCTCAAGAAGACTGAAGGCAAATGTTAAAGTAGGGATTCAGACCCTAGGCCACAAATGGATGAGTAAGTGGGTTGTGGAGCAGAGCGTGTATTGTTAGCCATAGACATAGCCAGGTGAGGGTATGTTGTACACAAGCAAGGAGAGTTCAAGGCAATGGCATCAAACAATCTTGGGGTGGCTTCTTGGGATGCCAGGTGTTTCAGGCTTTTTAAGAGGCTGTATTTGTACGAGAGGTATAGCTCAGTGGTGGAGCACTTGATTAGCATATGGAAGCCATGGGTTCAATCCCCAGTAATGCAGATAGAGATAGATGATAGATAGATAGATAGATAGATAAATAGATAGATAGATGATAGGTAAATAGATAGGTAGATAGAGGCTGCATTCAAAGCAAGCAGTGTACCACTGCAGCAGAGACGACGTATCATGCACTCATTGCTTGCTATCTCAGACATCAGAGCCATTCAGCAAAGTCCTTTACTCTGGTTCTGTGGTCACTGAATAACCTCCTGAGTAGAAACGCCCCCTCCCACCATACACCTGCATACTGGGACCTAGCCAGCTGGCCAGCCAGCATGAGTAGTCCTTCATCCTGGACCTTTATTTCACTTTGTAATTTTTTTCAAAAGGAAATATACATGATTATGTTCTCTTACTACAAAAGTAACATATACTAATTATAGAAAATGTAGGCAAGTAAAAAGGGAACACAAAAATCACTCATAATCCTACAACCCAGAACATCTACTGCTAGGATTTTGTATTAGTTCAGATTTTTTTTATGTATCTGTTTATCTACAGCACGTGCATATGGTCATATGCATATTTACCTTTAGTAGTCTACCTTTATTTTCCTGTGTTGTTTAAACCTCTTCAATCATGCAAGTGTTACATGAATACATTCTCATGAAACATTTTAACACAATATAGAATCATACACAGTAAAATGTGAAAGACTGCAGAAACAACTTATAGAAAATAACTTATTTATTCTTGTGTTTCCTCTCTCTCCTCTCTCTTTCTCTGTCTCCCCTCTCTGTCTCTGTGTGTCTCTTTCTCCGTCTCCCTGTCTCTCTATCTCTTTCTGCCTCTCTCTCTCTCTCTCTCTCTCTCTCTCTAACTCTTGGTTGAACCCAAGGCATTCACACTGAGTTGCATCTCCAGCCCCTTTTAAATTTTTTAAGTTTGCCAGGCGTGGTGGCACGCGCCTTTAATCCCAGCACTCAGGAGACTGAGGTAGGAGGAGCGTTGTGAGTTCGAGGCCAGCTTGGGCTACAACGCGAGCACAAGGCCGGGCTGAGCTACACAGTGCGACCCTGCCTCAAAAAACCAGGGCTGGGAGTTTGGCTCAGCAGCTTATGCGCCTGTCAGGCAGGCGCGAGGTTGTGAGTTCAATCCCTGGTGCCGCAAAATAAATAAATAAATAAAGTTTTAAAGTTTGAGATTTGAGACAGGGTTGCACTAAGTCACTAAATTGCCCAGCCTGGGATTGAACTTTTGATTCTCCTACCTCAGCCTCTCAGGGTGCTGAGATTACAGGCTTGGGCCACCACGCCCTGCTGCAGTCCTTTTTTTTTTTTTTTTTTTAAAGCATTTAGCTACCTATATGACATAGTATTCAACTAGAGAACCTAAGGCCCTTCCATCATCCATTTTAGTAACTATTTTTAACTCAAGTTTATATCATAAACATCATTTCAATAAACATGGTTTAAGCCAGGAATGGTGGCGTCCGCCTTTATTTCCAGCACTCAGGAGGCTGAGGCAGGAGGATCGTTGTGAGTTCAAGCCCAGCCTGAACTGCATAGTGAGACCCTGTCTCAAAATATGGGGCCAGGGAGTTAGCCCAGTGGCCTAAGCTCCTGCCTGGCAGTCATGAGGTTGTGAGTTCGATCCCTGGTATCAAAAAAATATATATGGTTTACATTACCTTTTTAAAAGGTCACACAGTAGTTTATTGTATGAATGTACTGTGATTTATTTAAGTAATCCTATTGTTGAACATTTAGGTTGCTTCCAACGCTCTCCTATTACAGATAATGCTTCAATAAATGTCCTCCTGTGTATACCATCATGCACATGAGTGATCATTTTCTTATAATAAATTCCCATGGGTGGAACTGTGGGATCAAGCAGTGTGAACATTTGAACGTCCAATTGGCCTCCACAAAGGAACTGTCAGTCTCCACGCCCACCTCTTGCAGAATGAGAGTGCTCATTTTCTTCAATCCTTGCCCATGCTGGGTATTTTCAATCTTTGCCAATCTGTGGGCACAGTGATAGGTCATTGTTGCTTTAATTAGCATTTAAAATTGTTCCTGACATTTATTCATTTATTTAACACATATAATTCAGAGCCTTCTGTGTGCCAAACACTGTAGTAGACATTAGAGAGACAATGGTGAAGGAAAATGGCTAGTGATGTTGATCTTATGGCACTTGCAATATAATGAAAGAGACAAACAACAATGAAATGATACCATACATAGAGGTAAAACTACAACCATGACAAGGACCATGAAGAAGAAATGCAGACAGGCCTGAGAGCATCAAATAGGAGAACTTGGGCTATCGAGGATGGCTTCCCTTGGTGACCAAGCTAATAACCATAGGGAGAGTTGGTGCGATCAGGTGAGGCAGGGAAGGGAGTATTCCACAGGCGAGCAGCATGTGCAAAGACCCTGTGGTAGGAAGTGAGCATGGTGGGATGGTTGAAAATAGTCCAGTGCACTGAGATGTCAGGGCTGGTCAAGTGGGTTAAGGAGTTTGGTCTTTTCCTAAGGAGCCCAAGGACATCATCAAAGGACTTAAAGCAGGGGGATGTCACAATCAGATTTAAAGTATGAAAAGATCTCCATGGCTCTGGTGTAGAGAACAAATTGAGAAGGAACTTGAGTGGATATAGAGAAAGCACCCAAGAAGGCCAGTGGTTGAGAAGAGTGAACAAGGGTGCTTGTCCTTGGACCAGGGTGGTGGTCTTACAGATTGACACCAGCGCACAGATACAGGTTCTAGTAGTATCAGGATACATACTATGGAGTCAGGCATCAAGCCAAAGACTGTCACCGAGTCTTGGCCTATCACCGTTCTGTACCTCTCTTGAATCTATTCCATAAATCCTGGTCCTACTCGGGCTCTCTTGCTGCCTGCACCATACGCCAGTCACTTCTGTGACTGCTGGTTTTGCCTCCTCCAGTTTCTTTTCTGCATCTCCCACTAGAGAGATTAAAAAAAAAAACTCCTTTCTTGATATATAATTTACATGCCATACAACTGACCCTTTTAAAGTATACAACAGCTATTAGTATTCCACAGATACGTGAAAATTTAAAGCTATCAAGTTTTAGTACATTTTCACCACCTTAAAAAAATGTTCATTAGCACCTCTCCCCATTCCCTTCCAGTCCTCCCAGCCCTTGGCTATAATTAGTAACTACAACTAAAAACTAGTAACTAATCCCTCTGCTTCTTGTCTCTATACATTTCTCTATTCTGGATATTTCATAAAATTAGAATTATACAGCAGGTGTTTTTCTACTAACTTCTTTCCTCTTATCATCATGCTTTTAAGGTTCATTCATGTATACCATGTATCAGCAATTTGTTCTTTTTAATTGCAGTATAAAATTATGTTATACGGATGTACCAGACTTTATTAATCCATTGATGGGCATGCTTCTACCTTTCAGTTATTGCTGTAAGCATTCATGTACAAAGATTTTTTTGTTGGCTTTTTTTGGTACTGAAGATTGTACCCAAGGCCACACACATGTGAGGCAACACTTTGCAATTGAGGTATACCCACAACTCTTTTTAAAAATATATGTATACTTTGAGACAGAGTCTCATTAAGTTGCCCAGACTGTGTTTGAACTTGGAATGTTCTTGCATCAGCCTTCTGAGTAGGCGGAATTTACAGGCATGTGCTAACATGTCCAAATAAGTTCAAGTTTTGTATGGATGTATGTTTTCAATTCTCTTGGGTAAATACTAGGTGTGACATTGCTGGGTCACAGGGTAACTCTCTGTTTAACCTTTGCGGAGCTGCCAAACTGTTTTCCTAGATGGTTGCACCATTGGACCTTAGCAACAGCCATGAATGAATGTTCCTGTGTCTCTCTGTTCTTACTATTACAGGCAGCTAAGTTAGATCAAAATCAATACACGGTCTGAGAGGGACTAGGCTCTCGAGGAAGTCAGCAGAAAAATAAAGACATCAGAACTGTGGCTGGAGGTGCATCTAAGGAAGGCCAGACTTCAAGATAAAGATGCAGTGTGACTGGGCCTATTTGCATCCCTGAGGGATAAGAAATAACTTGAGATTATACTATTAGACTATAATCTCAAGTAAAGTCTAGTATAGTCCAGATAGTCATCAGTCACTCAGGTGGGTGACCAGAGCATCAGGACCCATCCCTTCCCCCAAATGCCTTGTTCTTTCCATGTATCCTTGATACGTGACCCACTTCCTATTGGATCAATATTAGCTAAGCAGCTATACTTGTCATCCTATGGGTTGATTGTAATTTGACTCACATTGTACCCATATTGTAATTTTGCTGTATATATTATTCCTGACAAAGGACCTCAGTGTCAACCCACTTCCAGGATCCCTCCTGTCTCTCAGGAGCTATGCCTATTCCCTGATAAACTTTTCCTGCTCTTGGCCTCCTTCGTGCTTTGGAATTCATTCTTCGATTTCAGGACACGAACTTGATATATCTGACATCTAGCAGGTTGGGAGTTACATTTTCCCCTACAACATTGCCAACACTTGTTATTATGTGTGGTGTTTTTTTTATTATAGTTATCCATTCAGGTGTGAAGTTGTACCTCATTGTGGTTTTCATTTGCATTTCCCTGGTGATTAATGGTATTAAACATTTTGTAATAAGTTTATTGGCCACCTTCCCATTTCCCTTTTACTCGTTTTTAAAATTGAGTTCTTTTGCCTTTTGATTTGTAATAATTATTTATATATTTTAGTTACAAGTCTCTTATCAAATACATGATTTGCAAATATGTCCCCCATTCTGTGAGATAGCTTCACTTTCTTGTTGGTATCTTGTAAAGCACAAAAGTTTTAAATATTGATGAAGTCTAATTTAGCTATCTTTTCTGCTTGTGCTTTTGGTGTCATATCTAAGAAGCTATTGCCCAATACATGTTCATAAATATTTACTCATTTTCTTGTAAGTTTTATAATTTTAGTTTTCACATTTCTTTGATACACTTTAATTTTTTATATATACTGTGGTAGGGGTCCAACTTTTCTTTTGCATGTGGATATCTGGTTGTCTCACCATTATTTGTTAGAAAGACTATTTTTCTCTCATTGAATTATCTTGATACTGGCTATTATCTGAACATTTGTGTCTACTCGCCACCCGCACCGATCCATATATTAACATCCTAAATTCACAGGCTGAGGATATTAGGAGGTAGTCCTTTGAGAAAGGAATCTCCTAATAAAAGACCCAAAAGAGCTGGGCAGCCCCTTACACTATGTGAAGACACAATAACAAAGTGTCATCTGTGAACCCAAAAGTGGGCCCCCGCCATGCAATGACTCTGCCAACACTTTTGGCTGCAGACTTCCCAGCCTCTAGAACTGTGAAAAACAATTTCTGTTGTTTATAAGCTACTTAGTTTATGGTATTTGTTAATAGCAACCTGAATGAGCAACACTGTTGTTGAAAATCAATTGACTATGCCAGGCATGGTGGCACATTCCTGTAATCCCAGCTTTTGGAAGCTGAGGCAGGAGGATTGCAGTTTTAGTTACTTTTCTCGTTGTTGAGACGAAATATCTGACAGCCAAAGTTAAGGGGGACAGGTTTGTTTAGCTCACAGTTTGTAGAGGTTTCAGTCCATAATTGATTGGCTTCAAGGCAGGGTGGCACATGGCAGAGGGGCAACAGTTCAGGCTATGGAAGACAGCAAAAGCAACAAGAGAGAGACAAGCCTCTTTCTATCTCTTATATTGTATTCAGTCTACCAGCAATAGGGTGGTGCCAGTCCAATAGGTGGACCTATCTAGCAATCACCCACCCTTAATCCCAGCACCCTTAATCCCCACATTGCACTACAAATCAATCACATACTCTAGATTTAGCCACCTCTGAAAAACCCCTATGACTGCATGAAGCTTTAGGGGACATCTAGACACAAACCATAACAATCACTCTGAGTTAGAGGCCAGCCTGTGCAACGTGAGTTCAAGGCCAGCCTGCATTACATAGTAAGACCCTAACTGAAAGAGATAGAGATAGAGAGAGAGATAGAGATAGAGATAGAGAGACAGAGAGAGAGAAAAGAAAATCAATTGACTATAAACCCGAGGGTTTATTTCTGGACTCTGAAATCAATTCCATTAATCTATGTGTCTATTCACTGTCTTGATTAGTATCACTTTGTAATGAGTTTTCAAATGGGGAAAGAAAGACAGTGTCCTCCAACTTCGTTTTTGTTTTTCAAGACTATTCTCTGTCTTTAAAATTTCTACACTTGTCAATTTATGGAGAAAAGGAAGCTTGATTTTGATAAAAATTGCATTGAATCTGTAGTTTTTTTTGGGTATTACTGTCTTTTTAATAGTATTACACCTTAATAATAGTTAAATTTAATGAAAGAAGTGCAAGGTTCATATGCCAAAAGCCACAAAATAGTTTTGAAAGAATAAATTTTTTTGATAATTATTGATTGAAGTTCTTGATATTACATCTTTAATTTCCTGTTTCTCCTTGAGTAAGTCTATAGTTTGTATCTTAATCAGAATTTTTCCATCTCATTAGTTATTAACATATGTTTTTTCATAATACAGTTGTTTTATTTATTTTTTACTTTTTATTTTTGTGGCACTAAGGATTAAACCTAGGGCCTTCGCAACCCAGCCTTTTTTTCAAAATTTTGAGACAAGAATCTAAGTTTCTAAATTGCTTAGGCTGTGCTCAAACTTTCTATCATCCTACCACAACTGAGTAGTATTCCATTATATAGAAATACCACATCTTTTTTATCCATTCCTCAGTCAAGGGGCATTTAGGCTGCTTCCACGATCTAGCAATTATGAATTGGGCAGCGATGAACATAGACGAACATATATCACTGTGGTGAAATATTTTTAGTTCTTTCAGGAAGATATCCAGAAGGGGAATAGCTGGGTCAAATAGGACCTCCAATCCTAGCTTTTTGAGGAATCTCCACACTGACTTCCACAGTGGTTGAGCCAGCCTGCATTTCCACCAACAGTGGAGAAGGGTTCTCTTTGCCCACAGCCCCTCCAGCGTTTGTTATTGGTTGACTTCTTAATACTAGCCATTCTTTCTGGGGTGAGGTGGAATCTCACTGTTAGTTTCATTTGCAACTCTTGAATGGTCAGTGCTGTTGAACATTCTTTAACATACTTATTTGCTGTTTGTACTTCTTCATCTGAGAAGTGTGTGTTCATCTCAGATGCCCATTTTTGGATTGAGTCTTTAAATCGTGGAGGACTGATTTTTTTAAGTTCTTTATAAGTTTTTGATATTAATCCTTTATCTGAGGGACAGCTGGCAAACAATTTCTCCCACATTGTGGGTAGTCTCTTCACACTGTTGATGGTTTCTTTTGCTGTGCAAAAGCTTTTCAGTAGGATGAGATCCCATTTGTTGATTCTTTGCGTTAATTCCTCTTAAAGTTCTTTAAACACAGTGTTGCTTTTCTTCCTTCTGACCTTTTTACATGCTTTTCCCTTTGCCTAGTCTACCTCTAATCTCAACTTCTCCTTCTCCAGCTAACTCTCACTCATCCTTCAAGGCCTAGGAAGTCTTTCTGAACCCATGTCTGAGTAACTTGTTGCTCTTCCGTGTTCTCAGTACTTACTGGCCTGGGCATACTGCACAGCACTTCTCCCTTAAAAAAGAATGAGAAATTTAGCTGTCTCGCTCACCAGCCTGGGAGCTCCGTGGGGGAAGGAACAGATCTGGATCATCCCTCTCTCTCCAGCACCTGTCATGAAGCTGAGCCAAGAGGGGAGTGTCAAATTTTACTGAACCAACCAACCAACAGACAGACAGACAATTGTCTGGGTCCCACAGATCCACAAATCAGTGAGTGTGTGGTACTATTGATATGAAAAAGCAGAAGAATAGTTGGCAAACACTGGTGATTGTTCTATCAAACACATGTGTGGGCTTTGGATATTTGAGAGAGATTGAAAATCAACTAGTTTTGACAGTGGATTGATAATGCAGGTTGAGAGGTAAGGACAGTTCAAGGATGACTCCTATGATTTGCACCTGTGTGATGGGATAAATGGCATTGTTCTCTGAGAAATGGGACCCTGTGTGAAAATCAGGTTGGGGTCAGGATGGGGAGGAGATCTTGTATTTGTTCTTTCTTTTGAAATGTTCAAGTGCAGATGTCAGACTGGCAGCTGGATACATGAGGTGGAGCTCAGAGGAGGCCCTTAGGGTGGAGGTGCAAATATGTTCTATATTGGGCACTGTTCTCGATAATACTTTCACAGGCAGTGAAGAAATGCATTTCACATAATTCTTTAAGTTTTTTCTAAAATAGAATAAGTGCTCCTTCAGATGATTATTGTAGTGACCTTTGAAAAATGTTAAAAAGCCTAGCACTAGAAGTAAAACTCAAGAAAGGCAGTTTTGCAAAGGTGGCTTCATATTCAGGTTTCCAATGGTCTAATTTGACTGAAGAATGGAACTTAGCGTATCTAGGAAGAGTGGAGGGATAATATGTCCTTAACCCAGGATGTCTAACATAAAGCCAAACACGACTTGGGAAACGACTTGGGAAAAGGGAAAGGGCTATTTATGTTTACCTAAGACTTTTAGGAAAAATTACTGTCTTAGTTCAAGTTGCTATAACAAAATGTCATAGACAGGGTGGCTTAGAAACACCAGAAATTTGTTTCTGGAGGCTGAGTATCCAAAACTAGGATGCCAAAATTGTCAGGCTCTAGGTGAGCACCATTTCCCAGATTACAGACTACAGGTGTCTTTTATCCTCCTGCAGCAGAAAAGACAGCAAGGCAGCTCTCTGACTTTTTCTTTTAAGGACACTCATTCCACTTGTGAAGGCTTTACTCTTGTGACATAATTACCTCCCAAATGTCTCACCTCCAAATACTGTCACAATGAAGATTAGCTTTCAACATATGAATTTAGGAAAGATGCAAACATTTGGTGCCTAATAACTCACTAAGCTAGGCAACTTAATAATTAACATAGCTCTTACTATGTGCTAGTACTGTTCTAAGTAGTTTGCAAATTTTGACATATTTAATTCTCTTGGGAACTCTATAACATAAACATCCTTATTATTGTTATCTGAATTCTACAGGGAAAGGAGCAGAGGCACAAAGACATTGAGTAGTTTGCCTAATGTCACATAAAGAGCAAGAGACATGAAGCTTTAAATCTAAGGGGTCTGGTTTGAGTCCCTGCCTTGTGATGCAACCCTCATGAATTAGTTGTTTCTAATCAGCTCAATGTAAGGGCTTAATTAAAAAGTTCTAAACAGGGGAAAGTTCACTTACTATACATGGGATGTGCGCATTGGAAAAGCAAACAAGCTTTAAACAATATATTCAAGCCAAGAGAAATTTGGTGAGCCAGCTGTCATCACCTCATGCCTCACACCATGAACTTTGCAAGTCCGATTTACCACATGATGTCTTGGGGAAAGCAATAATGATTATGCATTTTCTCTGCACTCTGCCTTAACCATGACCAGTTTGTGAGCTATCTGGAAGACATTGATACCAGGTATTGAATTTGTCATTGTCAATCAAGGACCTTTTTGGAATAAGAGTCCCAAATCCATTTTGTTAGACCTCCAGTGATGGACAAGACTGTATTATGAATGTGACAATACATCTGAACATACTGAACTCAAAACTGCAGGGGACAAGCAAAAGCTCTGTTGATTTGCTCAAGGAAATGTGGATTCCAACTGGACATGTGGATTGGACAGATGGTAACTAGAAACCTCTCATTTTCCATTGCTGAGCTGTCTTGAGTTCAATGCATTCATAGATTTTGAAGAATGCTGCATTATATTTGGTGGAAAACAAGACACAATTGCATGAGGATTCCCTTCTCCGACACAGGGGGAAGGTGTACAGAGGAGGGTTTAGATCATAGGGTCCCAAGAGCCCAGGACCAGAGGAAAGTCTCTCACCATAGGCTAGACATGCAGAGCCAAGAATCTGCAAGTCAAAAGGACTAACACAGTATCAGCAGAGTTGGAGCCAAACTCTAGGCTCAAACCATGTTTGGCAGAGGGTAGGCATGGTTGATTGTCCTGCTTTTCACATAACAGTCTTGATAGGGTACAGAGGGCCTGGCTAGATTTTTTTTTTTTTTTTGAGACGAGGTCTTGCTATGCAGTTTGGGCTGGCCTTGAGCTCACTTTGTAGCTCAGGCCTGTCTCGAACTCACAACGATCCTCCTGCCTCAGCCTCCCGAGTGCTGGGATTATAAGTGTCGGCTAGAGTTTATAAATCTTGTTTCATTTCATCTTTCTTCTCCTCCCCTTCCCTCCTTCTCATCGCCTCTTTTCTTTTTTCTAGTAGCGGGGATTGAACCCAAGACCTTCATACTGAGCTACATCCCAGGCCTGTTTTATTTTTGAGACATCATCTCAGTAAGTCAAGAAGTTGCCCAGGCTAGTTTTCAACATGTGATTCTCTTGCCTCAGTCTCCTAAAATACAGGGATTACAGACCATTGCCACAACACCAACCTGGTTTCTTTCTTTTAATATAACTAATTTATTGTGATATAACTCAACTCATCCATAGGTTCTGATGAGTATAAACAATTCTTTACCTTCATAATCAAACAAAATACAAATTTAAAGACATTTTTCTCATTGCCTTAGGAGTACAGACATTTTATTTGTTTATATTCTGCCTGGGACTAAATGATCAAACACTGTATCAGTGTGTGTTAATATTCCACTCAGTGGACTAGATCTACTAAGTGCACCATCCTTAGAATTTATAGGTGAACATAATCCCAAGCTCTTGGGTTGGGTGGGTATTATGGCTTATACATTGTGTCAACTTGAGAAGACTAGAAGCTTAATTAAGTAAGGCAGCAGCTCTACATCCTGGGGTGTAAAACACAAGCAGTTACCTGGCCATTGTGTCAATTTGAAAAGGTCAAAAGTTTAGCTGAGAGACTCAGCAGGGAGCCAGGGGTCTTACTTTGTAAACATCCTCATCCTGTGCAAAGGAAGGCAAGGATGTCTGTGAAGCTACACCCACCCTGGGGGGGGTGTCCTGGGTACTATATAAGGGAGGAGAAGAGGCTTGCTCTCCCCCCTTTTACTGTGGCTGCTTTTGCTGGACTACTGCCTTAAAGTGTTGTTCCTGTTCCATGTCACCCTGTCTTGGAGCCAGCTGATTGTGGACTGAAACCTCCAAAAACTGTAAGCTAAATAAACCTTTCCTTCCCTAATTTTGGGTGTCAGGTGTTTTGTCTCAGCAACAGGGAAAAGTAACCAAGACAGTGGGCAAGCTCTGGACAAGGTTAGAGTCTTACTGATCTAGTGGAAAATGCATCTTTTTCCTTAAATCTGTCTCTGGAATAAGCATGAAACAGACACAGATGGAACAGTTCCTGCTCTCCCAGTTTATTTAGTTAAAAATACCAATGTCCTGTTCTTATGGGGTCGATCAATATTGACCAATGACCCAGTAGGCCTATAAATATGCAGTTTTGAGTCAATACATTTGATTAGGGTTTCAGGGGATGCTTTTGTATTACTGTCCCCACAATACATGCTGTTGAATAGACAACAAGCCACATTTTAGTATCGATTTATGCGGTCTCTACATATCTGCCTTTTATTACATGGCCTACAATGGGAAAAATATATATAAATGCTCTGCCTTAAATAAACTTTCCTAAAATGTCAGCTGTCTTGGTTAGATTCGTGATCAGAACCTCATGGCAGTTTATTTAAACTATAATTTCTTTTTTTTATTTTTTTATTTTATTTTATTACTAATAATAACAATGATCAGAGTAAAGCAAAAGAGAGAGAACCATATTGGGCCTCGAAGACAAGACAGAAGAGAATCCCCTGTACTTGCTACATTGCCTGCTGTCACCTTCCAAAGGGATGCTCAGATTGCTGCTCAGAGGCCTGCAAAATCTAGGAAACAATACTAGCAAAAAGTTGGTTGATGTTCCTTGGTTGCTATCAATTTAGCCAGACCTCCGAAACAGCAGGTTGTTGATGTGGGGGGGGTGTTTATCCCCGATTCCAAGCCCGCGCGCCAGTGCCCCTCGGGCCCAGCAGGCCGAGCCCCGCAAGGGGCCCTTCTGGTTCTCCTCCAGGGTCCCGAGGTCAGGACCCTGGAGGGCAGTTCATTTGTGTCCTGGTCCTTGTCTGCGCCGCTCGGGCCGCTGGGCCCGGGCCCCATAAGGGGCCCTTCTCATTCTCCTCCAGGGTCCTGAGGTCAGGACCCCGGAAGGCTAAACTATAATTTCTGACAAGGGCTTGAGAACTGGTATTTTGTCTTGATTGCTTTTTGAGGGCTAATGCATTTATTTTGGAAACCAGGAGAGAAGATGCTTGCAGCTATTGTGCTATGAACGTTGAGAAGCTTGAAATGTGGCCTCCCTTGAATGGAAAGTCACAGAACCCCTCATGGAGGTAGGTGGACCATCAAGTTACTTGCAGCAATACTCAGGTCTTATTCTGGAAGCACTTTGGCTCTTCGTTGCCATGTCAAAAAGCACATCCATTAAGTCCCCAAGTTTCCCAATACAGAGCATGGCATTAACCAGTCACTTGTATGGTCATAGAAACACCTCAACAGTCTTCCAGTGCCACAATGGCCAGGTAAGGATCCTTCACAGACATGGAGTGGTGCACACTGTGTAAAAGCAAACTTAGGTGAAGGGTGTTTATCTTAACGGACAAGATCCCATCTGCACTTGAGACGAGGTAGTTTTCACTTGCTTGCTTTCGAGAGCTCTTCAAAGTCTCTGTCCTGTGTCTTTGCAGGGAGAGTGAAAGGGTCTTCGTTTGGGAATCTGCCCCGCCCTACCTGCCGCATACGCTCTGTGCTGATCCCTCAGTGTTTGACTGTAGCTCAAGATGGTAGACTCACGCCGACAGAATCTGCCAGTGTTTATTTATTGTATTTATTTATGACCATTCTAGACATTAAATTAAGGGCCTTTGCACTGAGCAACATTCCCAAGCCCTTTTTATTTTTTGAAACAGGGTCTTGCTAAGTCACTGAATGGCACAAGCTGGGTTCAAATTTGGGAACTTTCTGCCTCGGCCCCCTAAAGCACTGGGACTACAGACATGCTATGCCTGGCCTGTTTACAGTGCTTTGTTCTTAGACTTCACCATAATAATATGATACTTTCTTTTACCTGTTTTACCCAACTGCCTCCTCTTACCATTCAGACCTCAATCGAGCTATCATTATAACTATAAAACCTTAATGGATTACCTGAGTCTGAATTAGGTTCCCATCCCCAAGGGTCCCAGAGCATCTTTTCTTTATCACTGAGCTGTAATAGGCTGTGTATATTTCTGTCCCTCACTCTCACCTAGACAGTAAAGTACATAACAGCACTTGTTTGCTGCTGTATCCCCAATTTCACATGTAGTGCACAGCACAAAAAAAAATGCTCTGTAAACCTTTATCAATTCAATAAGTAAGCAAATTCATTCCATCAACTAACCCATCCCTTAAACACAGACTGCATCCTTAACTTGCTCCTCAATTGGAGACTGACTACAGAATGGCTGATTTTAAGTGATATGATTTCCCCATGAGTTGGCTGAATGAGTTAGCTGCAAGTCAATATGCCCCCAGGTGACTGAATCTACTTTATAAAGCTATTTAATATTGATCAATTGAGTTATAAAAAATATGTGCCAAAGTCAATGGTTTCAATTTTATTTTAATGACTTCTTAAAGGAGCAAAACACTATGCCCAATTGTCTTTTGAGGTCCTCCCTGGCAGATAATGATACAACCATGTCACCAGTTTACTATAAAAGTGCCTGCATTGTATTTGCTATTACAGGGAGAATATTTGTCCAAGTGAATGTTTTTGAAGTAGAAGTTTGAAAAGAAGGTGGCAGTCTTTGCAAGTGCTCTCTGTCCTTGAAACATCACATTGATAAAGGTGAAGTGAGGACTAACAAAAGATCTCATGTGTTGGTAGCTCCTTGGTGAGTTTACTAAGATCTACTGTCAATTCTTTACCTTTGAAATTTAAAACACCTCAAATTCTGGCTGGGAGGTGGAGCTCAGTGGTAGAGCACTTCCCCAACAAGCACAAAGTCCTGGGTTAAATCTCCAGGGTCCCCAAGAAATAAAATAAAAATAAAACATCTCAAATTCATATTAATCAAAGCAGGGATCCAGTTTAGTAACTTACAGTGAAATATAGAACAAAAATCATAAAGGGAAAAATCATAAAAGGAAATGACAGATTTGAGTGGATAAATATTTAAATCTCCTTACATAAAAATTCACCATAAATAAAATTAATGACAAATGATTGATATCCATATATAAAGACCTCTTATACAATACTGGATGTCTTAGTTACTTTCTCATTGTTGGGACAAAATACCCAAGAACCACAAGTTAAAGGAGGAAAGGTTTATTTTAGCTCACAATTTGTACAGGTTTTAGTCCATGGTCTATGGCTCTAAGACAGGGCAACATGTCACAGGGGCATGGCAGAGGAGAAACAGTCCATGGCAGGGTAGGCAGGAAGCAGCCAGCCAGTCTTCCATCTTTCCCTTTATATTCTATCAGGCTACAAGCCTATTGGTTGGTTCCACTCATACCTAGGCTGGGGCTTCTGTCTTCAATAAATCCACTCTGCCATACACAGAACCCTGCAAATCCAATCAGTAGACTAATCCAGTTATCACACACCCATGATCCATATTCACTCATGTTAGATCCAGCCACCTCCCAAAAGCCCCACCTATGAGTACATAAGGCTTTGGGGGAACATTTTAATATAAGCCATGACACGGAATGGAATTCAGGGCCTTGTGCATGCTAGGCAAGTGCTTTACCACTAACCCACACCCTGCCCTCCTTGATCTCTTGACACTATTCCATTCTATCAACCATTACTTTCTCTTAAATTCTTCTTGTCCTTGAGCTTCAGTGACATATGATCCAGTTTATTCTCCAATTTCTCCAGCTTTTCTTTAGTTACCTTTTCAGATTTTTCCTCCCATTTTCCACATCTAGATGTTGGGATTAATCTTGAGTCCTCTAGTCTCCTTTGTTAATTTCATCCATTCCCATAGGTTTAAATATCACCAATGAGTTTTATATTTATATCTCTTCTTTGAGGTACACTTGTTAATTTGTCATCTTCCCCTACATGTCTCAAAATCATCTCAAGCTCAATAAATCCTAGAGCCAAAACTTTGTCCTTTTCTCCAAATCAGAGATTCTCCAGTGTTTAGTATCTCAACAAAATGTAGCATCAGATCAGCCAGAAACCTAGGTGTCATTCTTGGCATTTTTGTCTTCCTCATCCCCCCATCACCAAGTCTGAGTTATTTTTATCTTCTAAATATCTTCTAAATGAGTTCTTTTCTCTTCCTTTCCACTTCTACTATCCTTATACAAGCCTCCATGACCTCTCTGCTTCCCAACCAATCTTCATGCCTCCTCTTTCTTCTCTTCAATACGCTCTCTACACTGAAGCCAAGGGAAGTTTCAAAACATGAATGTGATATTATGCTCACTCCTGTTTTTAAGCCCTTCAGTACCTTCCTGTGACAGTTGGAGTGTCAATTTGTTTGGCTTGAGAGGCACCGAGGGGATTGGTGAAGCATACTTCAGGGTACGTCTGGAGGGCAATGGGGCATGACCTTGGGTAATGTGTCTGGCCTTTGGCCCCTTCCTCTCTGGAGCTGTTCCCCTGCTCTGCTTCCCAGTCACCATGAACTAAGCAGCTTTGCTCTAACACACCCTTCCACCAGGATGTTTCCGTTTTGGAGCTGGCTGACCACAAACTGAATCCCCTAAAGTCATGAACCAAATTAAACCTCTCCTCCTTTAAGCAGCAAGTGTCAGGTGGCTTGTCCCAACAATGACAAAATCAACCAATACACTTCCCATTTCTTTTAGAATAAAATCAAACCCCTTACAGTGGCCTAGGGCCCTTCATGACCTTGCTCTATGATTGCCATCCCAGTCTCATTTCATATCATGACAGTCCCTTGGCACTTTAGCCACACCAGTTTTCTTTCTGTTTCTTAAGTGGAGATTTCACATATGCTCTTCCTTTTCCCTGTAATGTTCTTCCCACTTCCTTTGCTTTGTTGTTATGGTTGATACATTGTGTCAACTTGAGAAGTTGAGAAGTTTAACTAAGAAACTCAGCAGGGAGCCAGCGTTCTTACTTTGTAAATGGGGTTTTAGCTCAGTGGCCTAAGTGCCTGCCTGGCAGGCGCAAGGTTGTGAGTTCCATACCTGGTACAAAAAAACAAAAAACAAACAAACAAACAAACAAAAGGCACTCTTACTTTGTAAATATCCTCATCCTGTGCAAGAGGAAGAAAAGGAGACTTTGTGGGTGCTATACCCACCCTGGAGTGGGGTGGTGGTTTGTGTACAGTATAAGGAGGAAAAGAGACTTGCTCTTCCTCTCTTTTGCTCTGAATGCTTTTGCTAGCTGCTGCCTTGAAGTGTTGCCCTCTGACATGAGCCACCCTGCTGTGGAGCCAGCTGATTATGGACTGAAACCCCCACAGACAATGAGCTAAATAAATCTTTCATTCCTTCATTTGGGGTGCTGGGTATTTTGTCCCAGCAACAAAAGAAAATTAACCGAGACACTTGTAGACTCCTAGTTAATGTTCAGATCTCAACTCATTTCCTTGAAGCCACCATACTGATACTAAATTGATAGATGAAGTAACATCTGTCTCCAGCCCCTCCACTGCCATTCAAACTTTCGGAGCACCACAAATATCATCGGAATTGCCTTTACTGCAGTTTTAGTTTTTATTTCTCTGTGAGTTATTTGATTGTTGACTGTCATCCCTACTAAACCATACACAATGCGGCAGAGACCCAGTATTTTTGCTTGTCATTAATGTCTAGTACATAGTCTATGACATAACATACAATAGGTGCTCAATAAATACTTGCAAGATTAATGAATCATGTAGTGACCTTTGTGTATAGGAAATGCACAAAACTATGCCAACTAGTATTTCTTCTTTTGATATGGCTCCTAAGAAGCTAAGAATTAGTTTTTTCGATGCTGGGACCCTAACTCCAAATCTCACACGTGTTAAATAAGAGTTTTACCACTAAGCTACTTGTGCAACCTGTGATGGTCACCTTTACTGGGCCAAAGGTTACCCGGAAATAGCGTATTTATGTGAGGATGCTTCTGAGAGAGATGAACATTTGAATTGGTAGACTGAATACAGTAGATGGACCTCCCTAATGGGAGCATCTTCTATTCTGTTGAGGTCCTTAATAGAGCAAAATTGCCGAGAAAGATTGAATTGACTCCCTGTGCCTGACTGCTGAGCTGAGAATTAGTCTTCTCCTCCCCTTGGGTTGGGACTCGTACTATTAAGTCTCCTAGTTCTCAGGCCTTTGAACTTGGGCGAGAATTTTATACCACTGGTTTTCTTACACCTCTAGGTTACAGACAAGAGTAGATTATTAAGTTTTTCAGTCTCAATAATCACATTAGTCAATTCCTTATCATAAATTTCCTGTATTATTATCTTTATATATACATACAGGATATGGCAGTTAATGACATGTATATTAATGATAGGGATATGTTCTGAGAAATGCAGGGCTAAAGGATTTCATCCTTATAGAGACATTATGGAACATACTTACACAAACCTACATGGTATTGCTCCTTACATATCTAGATTATATAGTGTATCTATCTGTCTATATATCTATCTACTGTATATATATTATAGCCTTTTACAATGAGGGCCATTTACTCCGCATGAGAATAAATGAAGCACAGAAATATGATGCAATCAAGAGACACAATAAACACGAGATGTATGAGGCTGCTGTTGAGATAACGCTGTAGACTGTTTTTTCTGGTACTGGGGATTGAACCCAGAGCCTTTGCACTGAGCTACATCCTTGTCCTTTTTATTTTTTATCTTGAGATATGGTCTAGCTAAGTTTTCTAGGCTGGGCTCTCAATTGTAATTCTACTGTGTAAGCCTCCCAGAGTGCTGGGATTTCAGGCATGTGCCATTACACCTGTCTCACTGCAGATTGTTTTACAGTAATTGTGTGTGTGTGTGCATGTGCACACACTGGGAATCAAACCCAGCTCTGTGAATGTGTTCTACAACTGATCTACATCTTCAGCCCAGTAAAATCTTATGTAAGTGGAAGTACACACTAAAACAATGATTAAAAGTATAGTACAGTAAATCCATAAGCCAGTAACTTAGTCATTATTATTGTCGAGTATTATGTGGTGTACATAATTATATGTGCTGTACTATTATACAGGCATCAGTGCAGTAGGTTTGTTTACACCAGCACCTCCACAAACATGAATAAATGCATCATGCTGTGACATTATAATGGCCACGATATCACTAGGCAACAGAACTTTTCAGCTCCACAGTAATCTTACGGGACCATTGTCAGATATGTGGTTCACAGCTGACGAAACAGCACTATGGGGTATGTAATATATACCCTGTAACATATAACCCTGTTGGTTCTGTTTCTCTGGAGAATCCAGACTAATACCAAGCTTAATCACAGCAAATATGAACATTGTAGAAGTAGTATATCTGAATTCTGTCTTTTGGTCCTTGTGTGTCATATCTAAAAAACAAAACAAAACAAAAACAGTGGCCTCCTTTGTCATCCACATGACCTGTCCAGAAGTAAATTCAATGTCTCTCTTCACTTAAAAAAAAATTCTCCTGAGATTTTGATAGATATTGAAGTGAATCTATAATTTTAGGGACAATAAATGTTTGATATTTTTCCAATTCACATACATAGTCTCCACTTATTTAGGTTGTATTTGAGTACTTTTGATCAGTTTTTACAGTTTTTAGGATACAGATAATGAATATATTTTGGTAGATTTATATAGTAATGTTACTTTAAGCTTTTTTGTGATGTTGTAACTTGTGCCTTTACAATTTTACTTTTGAATTGTCCATTACTTGTATATAGGCCAACACTAGATTTCTGTATATGGCTTTGTGACCTTGTACCATGACCTTCCTAAACCTGCTTGTCTATTCTATTGATTTTTATGTAGATTCTTTGTAAAAAAAAAAAAGAACAGGCAAGTAGCCCTTAAATAGCCTTTAAAAATCACAGCAAATATGAACATTATAGAAGTAGTATATTTGAATTCTGTCTTTTGATCCTTGTGTGTCATATCTAATTTACTGACCCATAAATCTGTTTTGGTGTGAGATAACTAGCAGTAGTGATGGTGAAGCCAGTGTCTCACCAAGGTGTCATCGTTATCTTTTCCATCTCTGTGTCTTTTTATTTCAGTCTTTTGCCTTGGTGACTTTACTGTGGAAGACTACAAGGCCATTCACTGGGTTGAGACCTTGTTTCTCTTTGTTTTTAGACCAGGTTTCACTAAGTTGCTAAGTGGCCCAGGCTGGCCTTGAATTTGTGAAACTCTTGCCTCAGCCTCCCAGAGTGCTGGAGTTACAGGTATGCACTACCGCACCCAGCTAGGGTAGCCCCTTTTAATGCTGACTTTATTCTCTCCATGCTACTCCACTCCCATGACACTGCCACCGTAATCTCTTGCTTGAACTTCTACAACAATCAAGAGTGTCTTAGTCCATTTTCTGTTGCTAAAAACACAAGACTTCAGACTGGGCGAGTTATTAAGAAAAGAGGTTTATTCGGGATCGTAGTTGTGCAGGCGCAAGGTCTAGGGGCCTCATCTAGCTATGGCTGCCTCCTTTTTCCTCCTCTTGTTCCTCCTCGTCCTTCCTTTGTGGTATTAGGAATTGAAACCATGGTGATGGTCTCCTTGCTTGCCTACTCTCTAGGTAGTGCAGAGTGTCACATGGTGAAAGACAAGGAGCATACATTTGTTCTAGTCCTTCTCCTTATACAGCCATGCTAATTCAACCATGGGGGCTCCATCTTGGTGACTTTATCTAATCCTAATCACCTCCCAAAAGTCCCACCACTAAACACCACAGTCAGATTACATTTCCACCCTCCCATTGCCTCACAATGGGGATTTCATTTCAACAAGAGTTTTTGGATGGGACAAACCATATTCGAACCATATTAAATAGTGAACTGAGTCCCAAGTCCTAACTGCTTTTGTCATTCTCTGCACCAACCTTTTTTCCAAGCTGGAGCCAAAGTGACCTTTCAAAACTGCAAATGTGTTCATGCCATCCCCCGCCCCAAAAGTGCTCAGTAGCTTCTCACTATGCATGGGACAGTTTCTCCTCCTGATTCAGGTGGCACAGCATGTGGTTATCATGGTGCTCTTTCCAGAGTGTCACAAAATAATTGATATATTAAATCCCAACATATGAAATAAAAACACTTTTCAAAAGAACACTTCTGCTAGCAGAAAATATGTCTACATTATGTGTGTACAATATAAAATCATAGCCACAAGCACAGATGTCCATGAAAAAATAAACTGTTGAATTAAGCATGATCAATACTGGAATTGTCTGTTTAATATTCATTTGCTACTTGTTCACTCATTTTGTTGCTTGCTAGTAGATAAGCAAGAGCATCTGTCAAAGATTTAGGAAAACTTTATGGTTAAAAAACGTTAAAATAGAGAAACCTCAGCCCATTAACTGATTTATTTTTCACTGTGAGCATCCCATTTGCACTGGGCACAGTTCCAGGCACTGACTGAGTAGGCATTGTCCCTAGAGAGCAGTTTGAGAATCCCTATTCTGGAGCAAAAAGCCCAAGCAACTTGCTACAGCCAACATGACCTTTTGAGATCTGACCCCAGCTTATCTTCCAGTCCCATGTCATTTATACCCACTGTCTCCTCCTTCTACAGTTCCTTCTGGCCAAGACCTGGAAATCCCTAAATAGTCCCTGTTTCTTCCTTTCTCAGGGTGCTGGGGGTAGAACCCAAGGCCTCTGCATGCTAGGCAAGTGCTCTACCACTGAGCTATGCCCTAGCCCTGCCCTTTCTGTGACCTTACACATGCTGTTCCTCTACTCTCTCCTTGACTGCCAGATAAACCACTACTCCTTCTTGGAGCCTCAGTCCAAATGACTTCTTTGGGGTGACTTCCCTCATCTCTTTGGGCCTCTTCCTCCCCAGGGTCTTTTTTTTTTTTTGTACCGAGTATTGAACTCACAACCATGTGCCTGCCAGGCAGGCGCTTACGCCACTGAACTAAATCCCCGGCCCTATTTTTTGAGACAGGGTCTCACTATGCAGTTCAGGCTGGCCTCGAACTCACTTTGTAGCCCAGGCTGGTCTTGAACTCACAAAGATCTGCCTGCCTCAGCCTCTTGAGTGCTGGGATTAAAGGCATGCACCAAGCCCGGCTCATCCCCAGGGTCTTGCTCCTGACTGATTATTTTCTTTATCACATTTCTGGTTATCTGTGGAGCTATCTGGCAACTGACCTGGGAGCTCCTTAAGGTTGAGGTAGGGGTTCTTGCCATCCATTCGGTCTTCAGTCCTCTGGCACTCGGTGCAGTCACTATTGTGCAGTTGAGACACAGCAAATATTTGTGGAGTGAATATAAAATTAAAGGAGGCAAAGTTTATCTTCAGAATTCTTCTACTCCCTACAGAGTTCCCCTATACTCCTTTCTTTTTCTTTTCAATGTTTATGCATATTATTCGTTGATCTATTTAGTTCATTAGTACATGTTTATATTCCTTGTACATGCACATGACACGTTAATTCCCTTTCCATCATCCCCTTTCCCTTCCCTCCCTCCTCTCTGCCACTCATTCCTTGAGCCCCTTCCTTTTCTTGGTACATTTGCAGTCCATAGTACTTAAGTCCTTTGTGTGGAGTTGGTACATGAATGTAACACTTTCCAACTCGTTTTTTCACCCCTAACCCCTTTCTTCCCTCCTACCCTCTCTCCATCTCTTGGTCCCTTTCCCCTTTGAGAACCATCAATTTCCCTACTTCCTATTATCTATTTTTTATTTTGCTCTTTATTTTCACTCTGGGTTTCGCATATAGGAGAAGTCATATGATATTTAAGCTTGTGCAGCTGATTTATTTCACTTAACATTATGGTCTTGAGGTGCTATACTCCTTTTTAAGCAACCCTTCCCCAACCCTAAGCACTCCATACCCTCCTGCTGCCCATCCTACAAATTCATCAGGATCTGCTACTGTTGGCAGTGGCCCAGGCTTCAGATTCTTCCCTCGATAGCCTACCATCCTCACCAGTCCTGTGTCCTATCCTACCAGGGTTAGATTTTCAGATAAACCAGAGATTCACCAGGTTTAGAGTAAATTAGAATCCCTTGGTGGACTTGATAAAACACACTTTACTGGGTCCTTGTCCCAGAGTGTGATTCAGTAGATCTGGGTGAAAGAGGGGCTGCAAATTTGCATTTCTTTTAATTTCCCAGATGAAGCTAGCTGATGCTGCTGGACAAAGACCACATTTTGAGAACCACTGAAATAAACTAATGTAAGACAGGGGGCAGCAGGTGACAAGGCACAAAAGCAATCTTTAACTAAAACATCTTTACTCTGCCCCTTAGCTGGGTTTCTAACTCAATTGTTGCTGTCTGAATTTGGTTAACCCCACATCATTTTCCCTCTGCCTTGCCTTATCTTTTTCCTCCAACTTGCTGACCTTACTTTTCACAGTGTTCTCTGGGCTTGTCCACTTGAGACCAGTTCTATTGTCCTTTTCTTTCTCCTTCTATACAGCCACGGCTCTAGGACAAAGGCTTTTTCCAAGCTTTTAGCTCCATTTTATCTGGTGTTAGTGCCTAGGCCTGCTTCAGCAGTCAGAGTGACCTTTCTAAAGTTTGGCTCCCAGTAGGGCCCACTTTAATCTAACCAGGCTAGCCACTTCCCCTCCCAGGCAGGGGAGTCTGGCTCCACAAACATTAGCATGCTAATGACAGTCACCTGCTGGCTCTAGGGAAGTTGTGGCTTGCTCCAGCTTCCTTAAGCACAGTGGAAATACTGAAAATGACCCATTTACATGCTTCTGTACATTCCTTCACTCAGCAATGATCGAGCACAATCTGGGCTCTGTGCTGGGCCCAAGAGGTCTGACAAGGACACATTAAATATGCACGCATGTTCATGGCAGTGCTGAGAGTTCCAAAACACCTTTTCCTAAAAGTGATCTTTTCACTTTCCTCACTAGTGGAGCCAGATAGTGAAGGAAGAAAACCCCCCGACTGATCACAGATGAGACTTCTTGCCTCCTGAGCCCTTCCATGTACCCTGCACCTGTGGAGCTGATCTGGGACTAAAGACTGGGAAGCATGGACCTGAGGAGTTTCCAAACTGCTTTGTTGAAGTGAACTTTATAATTCACATCCTTCAGTCATTGGCCCACTACTTTGGTTGAGGTAATGTAAGTAAAATACAGAATACAGTCAGTTAAAACCTCTCTACATTTTGACACACATAAGCATGCACACACACACACTAATACACCATCACACAAACCTTTACATACACGGCAACACACCACTGAAACACATGAACATGTACACAGTGGTGTATGCCCACACCTACCCTCATATGCAGACACACACCAGCAAGTACACATAAATAAGCCAGGTGAATAAGCCAAGACACACATTGACACAGATAAACACGCAGACACACAGCTCACACACATACACACAAATACATGCCTACTTCCATATCAACACCAACACACATACTGCTCTGCACCCAATGGAAGCCAGGAGGCCAAGGCCCCAGGAGGGGCTTGCAGAGGCAGATGGCAGGTCTCACAGTTGTGGGACAAGTCACTTGGTCTTGGTCTTCATGGTCCCACGTTTTGGAGGAAGCGGCCTCCGCAAGGTTCTGACAGTCTCTAGGGACAGGCTGGATCATGGGACAACAGGTTAGGGCACCAAGGGTTCCCTGCTAAGGTGCCTCAGTGATAGGAGAAAATGTAAGGGGCTTGGTAAGCAGGAAACTGGAAGGGTAAAGGAATAGGGAAGGCAGGTAGGATTCCTGGGGAGCCCCACAGTCTAGGCTGCTGCCACCTGCCAGCCTCTCCCGGGAGCAGCTCTAATCTCACCCCCACCCAAACCCCTTGCACCAATCAGAGCTCCAAGCCAGTGGCCTGGGGCCCTTTCCCACTCACCTCGCCCCAGTCTTCCCTGCAGAAGATGCCTCTCCCTACTAGAGGGAAGCTGCCAGTCACCTCTTGACTCCCCGCCCCCATCCGGTTGGGGGCCAAGCCTCTCTGCAGTTCCTCAAATATAGCGCTGGTCCCAAGTGTCACTGCCATTCCAGTCCAGGGCCCAGCCCTTTTCTCAGCCTGTGTCTCCGCACTCCAGAGGGTCTCAGAGATTCCAACCACACCTCTTCCTTGCCACCACCATCTGTCCTGCGGGCCTGTGCCATCTGTCCCACAGAACTTACCTATACTGGTCCCTGCTTGTGCTAAGCTCTTCTCTTTAGGCTACTCTTGGGTCTCCAGAGCAATGACGAGGCTCAGTGGACACCAACTGAATACTTGGCTCTTTCTGACAGTCCCTACAGCTGCCCTCTCTTCTTCTTCAGACCTCCTCTCCATCCAAAGTCTCTCCCTCCAGTTCAGGAAACACGTAATGGAGCACTTCCTGAATACAAGGTTCCGCACTTGGCACTGGGAACAGGTTTCAGGGAGTCCTTCTTCTCAAGGTGCACAAGGAACTTAAAGAGCTCCCTGATTGAGTGAGAAGCGTTGCCAGTGGAATCTAGGGCCAGAGAAGCTCAGCCGCGGCCGCTCAATTCCCTTGGCTCTCCTTTTTCTCACTCTCTCCTGGCTTCCTTCTCCTCTCTCCTGCCACCTCCTCAGCGGCTCCCGCCCTGGGCCTCTGCGGGGGTGCACTCCAAGCCAGGGTTCCTTCCACAGGTCAGCCCCCCCAATCCATTACCTCCCGGGTCCTTCTCTGAGACCACGGACCCTACCCTTTCTGGGAGTGCAGTGTCCTGCCTGCTTGAGGCTCAGGCAAGCCAAGTTTGCTTGAATTCGCCTGTTACAGGGGAGCCAGCAAGGGGCCAGTCACGGGGGTGGGGGGTCGCCAGGGCTGGAGAGGGGCAGAAGTGCGGGGGCAAAGGAGACAGGCGAGCAGAGTCCTAGCCTTCGGGGATTTCTATCGTATGTCCAATGCTGGCTACGTTGTCCTGTTGTCCCCGGGTGGAATTAGGATTAAACGGGAATGAGAGAATGAGAGGGAGGGGGAAGAGGGGGGAGAGAGAGAAAGAGAGGCGCAGAGACAGAGACAGAGACTGAGTCAGGCGGGCGGCCGCTCCCCCTCACCTGGCCCTCCTTCCCGTCCCCCAGAGCCGCAGAGCTGCGGACCTGCAGTCTCTCCCGAGGCCGGCCCGCGGAGCCGAGCTGGAAGAGTGGTTAGTCTGAGCCTGTGCTCACACCAGTCATCTACAGCTGGGTTGAAGAGAGAAGGTGTGAAGTCCGTTTGTATTAAGTACCCAATGGTGGCGAGCTCGGCTTCACGAAATTACAGTCCCCGAGGCTTGGGAACCCCAGGGCAGCAGGGACATCTCAGGACCCCTGTCCTCGGGTTCCACAACTCACAGCTCAGTTGTGGGGCCGCAGCGCGGCTCCCCTCAACTGCCCCTTTTCTAATCTCCAATGTGGAGATGCAGGTGCCAACCCCCCCCCCGCCTCGCCTCAGTAACGCCCCCGGGCCCAGGATGGGGGGGTGGACGACAGTGGAGCTTTGAGACTCCAGCGGGCCACCGGCGCTCGCATCCAAACACCGTGGGATCTGGTGGAGGGCAAGACGGGGTCCGGGGATCCTGGTGGAGGGAGAGGAGGACTGCAGTGCTCAGCCACAGAGCTGAGGCGGGAGGGGGAGGGGCAGGGGCTCCCAGCCCGCGGGTCTGGGGACTTAGGGCTACTAGGGAGATCAGGGGGGTGTGACAATTCAACAGAGGTCGGGACGTACCACGGAGCCCAGTGGCGGGGGGGCAGAGGACGTGGTCACCGAGGGGAGCCCCCGCCCCCCTTCTTAGAGGCCTATGGCTGGGGTTACAGGGAGATTGGTAACTGGGCTCGCTGTAAGGGGAGGCTGCGCGTTAAACCCGCCCCCTCCCCACACCCTCCTTCCGAGGGGTGGGCGATAGAGTGGAGGTTGGGGTTGGAGCATCGGCAAGGGGGCCCCTCCCTTGCACCTCCCCCCACCGGACTTGGTCGCGCCCGAAGTGTAACACTTTCTCTTTGTCGAGGAGCTCCTCTGTTTCCTGTGCAGTAGCTCCCACTGCGGCGGCACCCGTGGCAGCCCTGGCAGACGCAGGAGCGATGGCAGCGACCGATATAGCTCGCCAGGTGGTGAGTGCGGGGCTTGGATACGGGCGCCTGGGCTAGGGGCCGGAGGAGTACCGAGGAGACTTGGCCGCCTTCACGGCCACCGTGACGGGGACAATGGGCAGCACCCAGGAGCCTAGGCACGGCGGGACTTTGGCTGTCGGGGTCGGCGGCTGGGTCTCCCAGCCTATCGTGGAGAACTGTAGTGGCGGGCAGGCGGGCAGGCGGGCGGGCGGGGGGCTCTTCGCAGGCAAGTCAACTTGCCTAGCCGGAGAGCTGCAGTAAGCGCCACCACCTCCCTCGCTGCAGCTGCGGCCCCGCCGCCGGGGCGTTGCCGAATGAATGGCCGCACAAACCTCGACCTCCCCCCAGCCCCAGTCCCTGGCCCCCTGGCCTTGCCGCGGCCCTGCGCACTGCTGCGGGCTGGGACTCTGGCTAGCGGCTAGTGCAAGAGGGACACAGGGCTAGGCTTAGCCTGGGGCTGAAGGAAGGTGGAGAGTGTGAGGGGGGCAGGGAAGTGACTGGCTGGAGTAGGGTTTCTCCATATGCATTCCATATGTGACTGCGTCTATCAGTGTGTGCGCGCGTATATGTGCACGCGTGCGCCCTCATGCCTTCCCTTGGCGGGCGGTAGTGGCGCTCTGGTTGTGTCTGTGACCCTAGATGAGAGTATGTTCACCTCTGTGTTGTATATGGGCGCATCTGAATGCCTGTGTCTGCTTGTGTTGTGTGCTTCTGGGTCCCATTTGTGCGTTTGTGTAGGGTGCAGCTCGCTAGTCTATAGGTGGCTGGCTGCGTATTTTGGCGTGTTTCAGAGCGGACCTCTGGGGATCTGTCCTGAGTGTGTGTTGAGTGTAAGTGAGCTTGTGTGCTAAATTCTGTGGAGCTGGCTTCTTTTTATGGGGACTCGGGAAAATAAAAGTGAGACTTGCAAAAGCAGTGTTGTCTCTTTTTGTTGGCTTCCAACTCTGGAAAAAAATGTTCATTTAAAAAACTGAAGTTTTCCAGCCTCGGGTGTGCAAAGAAATCATATTGAAGTGACCTGATGCTCCCTGTTTGTTTTCTCAGGCCAGAAGTTTGGTTGCAAAGAGAGATGATTCCATTTTGAGGGGAACAGTCTAGCTTTTCTATTCATCCATGGGCACCTGGGGTTTTAAGAAGTACACCAGCACCCTAAATTGAGACAGGAGAGTGAGGTAGAGGTAGGTTAAATCCTGTGACACCAAATACTGGTTTGTGAAAATCTCCGAGCCACACACACAAAAAAAAAGTTAAACTTCATAGCTTACTTATTTAGAGAAATAGTCCATGCAGTGCAATTCCTGTGCAAAACAAACAAATGCCTGTAGGTATTTGACGTAATTGAAATTGATTTGTTTTCAAAATCTGAATTTAGAGTCCGACAGTATTTTCTCTGTAGGATGAAGGAATTTATTTCATCTTCTGTCCCAGTCTAGAAGGTCAGGATCATTTCTTTGGAACCTCCCCCACCACCTGCATACCCAGCACAGAGCTCTTTATGCAGTGTGGAAGGACAAGTTGTAGATGGGAGCCAGTGGCCCATAATGATACAATATGAGAGAATTCTCTCCACCCCTATGATTGGCACTGTGGTATCTATTGCTTTAGTGTTTTGAGGTCTTCCCAGAATGCTTCAGCTCCTTGTTACCTGCATTTTAGAGATGGCATAGTTTAGTGGAGGAATTCGTCTCCTGGATTATGCTTGCTTTACCTCTCATGACCAAAAATGACACTAATGATTTTTCTCATCAGATAATGAATTTGCATCGACCTGCCCATACAGTCTCACCAGTCTCCATTGCCTACACTAGGATTGCAGGACAGATGTTGTCAAGGGGATCATTCCAGAAGGTTGTTTCCCCTTAGGCATAATTTAGACAATCCAGAGATCCCTTTTGTTCTAAAGATAGGGGCTGGAGGGTGGTTCAGGGCCACTTTGCTTTGCATGGCTCCAGTAGGCTCTGGCTGGCCTTGCCATAAGGTACACTGAGAAACATAATTGTATGCCAGATTCTGAAGCTGAAAGAGCAGCCCAAGCACTTGAGACCTTGTTATGGTGATAAATGGGTTTCTGGGAAAACTGACGTCACTCTTCATGCCTCCCTCCCCCATTTGTCTTATTTATGTGTCATTTGTCTCTCTGTTCTCTTTTGTGTCTGCAAGAAGTTGTAATTCACTAGGGGAAAATGGAATTAACTCAGGAGACCTTGAGTGACTGGTTGCTGCTGATTTCTTCCAAGGAACATGCATCTAAGGTTTGGGAAGAAATTTGTGAATAAGCCCAAGTATGGCTAGTTTAGGAGTTCTTTTTAATAATCTCTGAGACATGGTGTCATACAAGTAGCACCCCAGTATGTGTGTGTGTGTGTGTCTGTATGCGCATGTGTGCCCGAGGCAGTCAGGAGTCACTGTGGCTAAATTTCCTTTGTGGTTATACAGGCCTAAGCGTCGTTGGGCCTATATTCGGACATGAATGCAATTTGAAAGTTCAATTCTTGTGTGCATAATTCATTTCCATCCCGTTTGAATGAACACCACAAAGGATTCTGTATGATTGCCCTGTTTTACCACCATGTCCATGGGTATTTGTTTGTTTGACTGATGTGTCCAGCATTATTGGTAGCCCTTATCAACTGCCTTACTTTTTCTCGTTGCTGAGACAAAATACCCAGCAAAGGGAGAAAAGGTTTATTTAGCTCATGGTTTGTAGAGGTTTCAGTCCATAACCAGCTGGCTTCAAGAGAGGATGGCTTGGCAAAGGAGCATCAGTGGAGAAACCAATCATGGCAGGCAGAAGGTAGGAAGGCCATGCAGTAGCAATCAGCAAGGGACAACAGCAGCCCTCTTTCTATCCCTTATATTTAATCTGGGCTACCCATCCTTAAGGCAGATAGCACTCACACCCAGGGTGGGGCAACCTTAATCCCAGCCTTGTACCATGAATCAATTCCAGCATCCTTAATCCCAACATCACACAGCCTAGATCCAGCCACCTCTGAAAAACCCCACCTATGACTGCATGAGGCTTTGGGGGGACATCTAGATACAAGCCATAAGACCAACTATATGAATAAAAAATAGTAGACTTAGTTCATGACTTTTAAGGTTCCGGTCTATTTGAAGAGACAAATTGTGGACACCGTGAGATAATTATAAAACTATGAAAGATCAGTGGGGTGCCCCACCACCCACTTAACAACCTCTGAGATGCCTTGGGCTGCTATTAATATGTATTCTGAAGGTTACATGACTCATCCCAGATAACCTTGCAAGGCACAGAGCGAGTCTAAAAGCCACATCCGTTACCTCTTACACTGAGCTGTTTCTTTCAGTATTGTGCTTTGGGGTCCATACTGTAAGTGCTGGCCCCCAGAAAGAACAGTCTGGTCAAGTCTGGCTTGATTTAGTCCCACAAAGTGAACACTGTTGGTTTCTCCAGAGGCCTTCCAGATAATGGTTATTCTCCCAAATGAAAAAATTTGCAAGGGCTAACTTTGCCCTACAAAATTAGCTGGGAGTCGGGCATGGTGGCACATGGTTGTAATCTCAGCACTCGGGAGGCTGAGGCAGGAGGATTGCCATGAGTTTAAGGCCAGCCTGAACTCCATAGTGAGACCCTGTCTTAAAAAGATAAAAATAAATTAAAAATTTAAAAATTAAAAAAAGAAAAACAAAGTTAGATGGGGTTGGCTTGGGGTATCTAAGAGAAATTGCATGCACTTGAGAGGAAGATTGCTGCTGTATTCTGGTCTTCCTAGCAAATGGTAGTTACCCTTTAAATTCCCTTTGAAGGGCCCTGTCTCAGCTGACCCTACTCATTAAAGGTAATGTTATATTCTGGGCAAGGAAAACAAAACCCCAGTATTAGCTGTAACTCTCCTGGGGATATAGCACTGAAGAAAGTTTACATGACTCCAGACATTAAAAATTGTTAACTCTGAGTCAAGGGCATCTGAACAATCATGATACTGCCTTCCAACTTTTCTGTGTTTGAGCTTTTTCAAAATAAAAAGTTGGAGGAGCTTTACAATACCCCCCAAATTCACATGACCCCATCCCTCAAGGAGTGTGCACATTAGTGCCAGAAGGAGACACAAATCCTCATGTCATTATCATTGTGCTCTGTGCAACACACAGAGTTCCTGCTTGCCATGAGAATTCATGACAAGGGGACCTAATCCAGCAGTAGATGGAGGCGGTAGGTGACAGGAAAGGCTTCCTGAAGCTTCAAATAGGAAATGGGTAGGTGTGAACATGGGTGAGACCTTACTTCTGCCACAGGGTTGGGAACATTTCATTTGTTAATTCCCCCACTTCTGTTTTCATTCATTTCTTCAACATTTATTTATTGGGCATGGATGCTGGCAGGTCTTGTGCCAGGTTCTGGGGGTATAATGGTGGCTAGGGCATGCAAGGACTGTGTCCTCTTGGAGCTTCCAGATGAGAAGCCCTCTTTCCTCTTCATGTTCTAAATCCTGGAAATATGTGTTAGTGGTGTACTTATTACAAAGCTGTATCACAGCAGAGTGATTTGTCTGTGTAGTAAAATGAGATTTCAATCTGCAGTCATATGCATAGCATTTACTTTGTGGAGTCTCTGCTTTAAATTTTCTATTAATTGCTGGCTTTGTTACCCAGCATGCCCCTCCATTTGTGTGCTATAAAAAACAAATTCATTATAGTTGCCTGTGCAAAACTAATTAGGAAGGGGAATCTTCTGGAAAAAGGTATTCCAAAATGCAATAGGATTAATTTCTAAACTTCCCTGGGTTTCTGGATTATCAGAGCCATGGTTTAATGTTAGCCTCAACAATTGAGAAGAGCTTTGAGTTGCATGTATGTTACAATCACTTTCAAGGTAGATGGAAAGAAAGAGGGAAAGAAAAGAAAGGCAGGGGAGGATGGATATGTGTAACATGTTTCATTTCACTGTCTTTAAAATACTATATGATTTCATTTTTCCCAATAGCTTCCTAGACAAGTCTTTGCTTTTGTTTGTTTGTTTGAGACAGGTCTCATGAAGTTACCCAGGCTGGGCTTGTATTTGCCATTCTTTTGCCTCAGTCTCCTGGGTGCTGACATTATAGGTGTGCAAAACCATTCCTGTCTATGGACACATATTGTTCTGTTCATTTTATGCATGCAGGAGACCAAGTGACTTAATCCAGAGTGTTATCGCTGGTCAATGGAACACCGACTAGATGACACAGATTTCCTTTTTTTTTTAAATGTTGGTCTTTTCAAAATGCTTCTAAGAAATTAAAATTCTGCCTCTTCCCTTTCTTCTCTGTGCATCCTCTAGCATCCTTACCAGGGTCAGAGAAGAGTATACTTGGATAGTTTGGAGACTCTCTGATGTTAAAAAGATTCTCAGCTTAGATTCAAGATAGCACAGTCACAGGTTGTGTGGGTTTTCTTTTTTTCTCTCCATACTGCTTTAAATAAAAATCTTGGAGCCACCAGCCATGTAATGATGGATTATTTTAAGTAACAACTGGAGGGGGGCAGAATAAATTAGAAACACAGACCCTTCCTCCTCGGTTTGGCAGGAGGAGGATTATGCTGCCAGGATTCGAAATCGTGGGTTTCTCGGCTGCCTGCGCAGAGGAAGGAGGCCACATGCTCAGGAGGGTGAGAAACAATGTTATCCTCTTCTCCAGTGTCTTCTAATTAGAGACAACCATCTGCTGAATTATGTGGGACACTCTCAACTGGCCCTGGAGTTGGGTCATCTCTTTGACCAGGAAAAAATTTGTAGGCTTTCTCAGGGACAGGCCTCAGAGAGTTCCGGTTTCCCCTGCCAGGGCTCTCTTTGACCCCTGTCATAGGCCCTGAGGTAACAGGAGTAGAACTCCGCTTTCACAGCCCTGATGAGGTGTGAGGTGGTGTTTGGTTTCCTTCCACCCAGAGGCCCCCAGCTCTGAACACTGGCGCTGAGGCAGGAACTGGGTTTTTTCACATCCCCATTAAATGAGAACAGATGGAGGCAGAGGCAAATTCAAGCTCCCCAGAGGGCAGTTGGGCATTCACCCAGAGGCCTATGGGTAAACCTTTTCTTTTTTAAAAAATAGTTTGGAAGTTACAATAGCTAGCACACCTAGAAAACTCAGAAACAGCCTGACTTGAAAGGAATATGTCTGGTTTTTGTGGGAAAGTCGACTAATGCTAAGAAAGGGTCACCCCTGGCCTGAGGTGAAGATATTTTACCCAGACAATGGCTTGTTGAGTTACTAGGCTTGTTAGCCCTGGGGCTCTTGGGTAGAGCTGGGCAGCTGGCCAGGCTGAAGCAGAGGTAGGAGTCAGAAGAGAGGGGAGAGAGAGAGAGAGAGAGAGAGAGAGAGAGAGAGCTAGGAAAGTGTGGAGAGGAGGAGCCAGGCCCTCTGTGGCATCAACTGCCTCAGTTTCCTTCTGTTGACCAGAGCCACCTTGGTGAGCCCATAAGTTCTGGGTCATGTTCCTTGACCTTTTTCACTCTCAGTGAGCATCAAGCCATGAGCCGCTGTCCTGGAATTCTACCAGCGTAAATACATCTGCCACTTAAGTCAGTTTTTCCATTTGAGAGTGATAGTCTGCTTGACAGAGTCCTGGATCCTAGCACCACTCTATCACTCAGGGCTAGTCACTTCCTCTTTCTGTGTCTCCATTTCCCCTTTTGTAAAAAGAGTGGGTTGAATTAAGTGATCTTTTAGGGTGTTTCCACTTTATGGTTCTTGTGTTCCCTTGTTCTCCAACCTAATGTCTTTTAGGTCTTTGCCTGCTTCTGCTTCCTAATGAGGTGGCAAAATTGAACTCCACCGCTTCCCTGCTTTGACTGTTTCCTTGAGCTGGGTGGGTAGAGAGTTGTGGAGAAGGCAGAGTCTATGCTTTTAGCTCAGCAGGGTCTCCATGAGTGGAATAGAAACAATCCTTTGGCTATTGTCTGTTGGTGCAGGTATATATAGTTGTCGTCTTCTTCTAAAGGTACATACATGACAGCTGAATGTTTGTCTATTGAATCTCACTTTAAATGCACTAGGAGAGCTGGCTATTTAATGGAATCCTGCTGTGGATCCTTTTATAGAATGAAAAGCCACTCTGGAATTTATCTTGTGTATTTAAATCAGTTTCATCTATTGACTTTGCCAAAAATGGGCCTTCCCCCTGGGTGGTAGGGATGGTCTCCCTTGTGCTTCCCTGCGGTCCCCTAAGCTTCTCCTCCACTGAGGGGCATTTTTGAGTCTCCTTTGGGACACTGCCAACTTTTTTAGCAGGCCATATTTCTCCTCGGGATGCCCCGACATTCCCCTCTCCCAGTGCTGAGCATTATAACTGCCCTGCTTCCTCTTAGCTCGGCTTACTTCAGCACGAGGGAAATGCTGATGGTTGATGTGTTGGGTACATTGGAGGTTTTGACTTTTTTTTAAACTTCTGGGAACTTATTTGTGCTTTTGTAGTTCTTATGACCACACCGCATGCAGCAGATGGGGCTATCATAAGCCACTCAGTCATTTTATCAGCACTTTCTACTACACATTTCAGGATATATGATTTAATTTCTGGTTTACATGAATCTTTATAAATTGTAGTGTATAACTATAAGTTATAGATGTAACAAGAAGTTATAATAAGGAGAATAATGGAGTTTATTTTATCACTGGTAAAATAAATGTCTTATATACAGTAAAGCTGCCTGGAAGCTAAAAGCTCTGCTTAACCAAATTTTCTGGTTATATATGTGTAAAGCACTTTTTGGTTGTAGCTGAAGATTTTCCTAAAATATCTGAGTCATTTTCCTGCCCAGGAATGTATCATCCATCATAGACTCTTAAAACAAAACAAAACAAAACAAAACAAAACATTTAAGCCAGGCACAGTGGCACATGTCTGTGGTCGCATCTACTCTGCAGGCTGAAGGAAGAGCAAATAGGCGATGTAGCAAGACATCGTGTCTAAACCACAACAGGCAGTTCTTTTCTAGATCACAAGATAAAAACGTGCCTATTGTAGAACATTTGGAAAACACAGAAAAATATCATTTATAAGTCTCCTATCTAAAAGTAACCACTCTCCTCAGGCATTCCTCCATCACTAGGATCATCTTACAGGTTTTTGTTTTTCTTTGCTTTGCCTAACAGTATTTAGTGAGCATTTCTTCATGTCATTAAATATTCTCAGAAAACATTTTGATCATCTACTGAATATTCCATCATACATCAGTGAACTGAATGAATTGATTTCAAATGTCTTGGGGATTTGCATGATCTCTCAGACGTCAATATTCAGGGTGAGGGATGGGCTTGGAGAAAGGGAAGGTGTGAAGACTGAGCTGACTACCAAATGATGGATGAGAAGAATTCCACTTCAGTGCCTCTGTCCTTCGCTAGCATTTGGATGTGGAAGGTCAGAGGAGAAAGTTAAGGGAAAGCCAAGCCTTGGGTAATGGGTTCCAAACAGCGACTCCCGTAGCCACCCTGGCTGTACATGGAGGCAGGAAATTCTCTATTGACACAGATGGACCCTCAGTTTCCAGAGGCCTCAAATCCTGCTTGCTTATTCTATTACAGATGTTGAAAGAAGGGCAGGGGCAGCAGGGGACAGCAGTTGCCTACTTGGGTGCTTCTGGGAACTCTTTATTTTCAGAATAGCAGCAATGGGAGAAAGATGCACAGCTGGAGGCCCCGTGACTTGTTTTTCTTAATATGAGCCTGACGACTATTCAATTAAAAAATGAAATCGGTGTGTCCTCTGGGGAGGAGGTGGAAGAGAACAACGAGAGCAGTATTTCTGCCTGTGATCTGAAATGTGGTGTAACGTATTTCTAAACCGCAGGTGACTGCAGATGAGGAGAAAACAGGAAATGGAACCGGGGACGCGAGGTGGGGGCTCTCCTCATTCTCAGGAGCACTCTTTCATTTTGCCTTCCTTTTAGCTCTTAGACTCTCTGCATCCTAATTACCCCTGCTATAAAATCTGGGGAGCAAGAACTCTTCTTTCTTATATTAAAATCTTTTAAAATTATGCGGGTAATGCATGAATACATTCATGCTCTAAAAGAATCAAACACTAGAAAAGCATGCTGACTACCCCCTGACTGGACTCCTACTTCCATTCCCCTTCTGTGAGGTAGCCACTCTCTGAGGAGTGACTTTTTAGTCTTTTGTCTATGTATGACCATATATTTGTGTCCAAATATACTTAAGACAGGCTTTTGTGCATATACGGGCTCATACTGTGCTTATTGTTCTATGCCTTCTGTTTTCTACCTTATACTATTCCTTGGAGATAGTCACATCAATGCTTACAAAACTACCACATTCCTGTTAATGACTGCAGAATGTTCCAGAATATGCATGTACCATAATTTACTTTGTCGTTGTTGTTGTTGTTATCAGGCTTTTAGGATTTTTCCAGTTTTTCGGTACGTAAACCATGCTGTAATGAGGTCTTAGTATAGGATGTATGAACTTAGCATAAGAGCATGTTGCAAGGTTGTGGGAGGTGTATAATTTATAATTTTGGTAGCTGTGGCCTTTCTGGCATCACAGGTCAAGCCTTGAACATAGCATCACCTACAAATCAAGGTGACAACTTGAGGTTTTAGTGTCACAATATCCTGGGCCAGGTTGCCAGTTCCATGTCCTCTTGTATACATTGTAGTCAAGGGAGCATTTAATTAACTGCAACCAAGTAATCACAACCTCAATCAGGCCACCATAGGGGAAAGAAATAAGTTATCAGAGGTTTAGTGAGAGAAGAGGAAAGAAACTTCCAGGGGCTGCCCAAGGGTCACTGTACATTCAGTGCAATGTCTTGTCCTTTTTAACCTTTAAATATTTAAGTCTGAGCAATGCAGACTGATATTTGTAATGATGACCTTGACAGCTTATATGATTAATCAAAGCAGGAGCACATAGTACTCATTAGACAGGATCTCATAAAGCAGGAATTATATAAGTACATTTTAGGCTTTGTTTTGTGTCTTGCTTTTTTGAGACGGGGTCTTGCTGTGTAGTCCATGCTGGCCCAAAACTCACTATGTAACCCATGTTGGCCTCAAACTCATTATCTTCCTGTCTAAGCCTCTTGAGTGCTAGAGTACAGGTGTTTGCTACCATGCCCAGCTACGAATACATTTTTGAAGCTTTCTTAACTAGAGTGATTGAGACAAAAAGTTTGCTGCTTAAATCTTCAATAGTAAGAAAAACTCATTAACCAGACCTCATGTTCACTAGTTCCCAGGCTCTTAAGTTAATTTAGGTATATGGACACCAAGTAAAAGATACAGAAGAAATAAGGATTCTAATATTCACCAGTGACCTTCACCAAATCCAAATCATTGTCTGTTTTTCTTGGCTTTCCCTTTGGCTTCTGGGAATAGAAATCTACTGTATTGGGCCATAGTGGTACACACCTGTAATCCCAGCACTTGGGAGGCTGAAGCAGGAGGATCGACACGAGTTCAAGGCCAGCCTGGGGTATACAGTAAGTTCAAGGCCAGCCTGGACTACATAGTGAGACCCTATCTCAAAAGAAAAAAAACATAGAAAATTACTGTATTGGGTCATCTCTTACTTTTCTGATCATTTTCTCTTGGGAGAATCTTCTTTATCTTCCTTACTTGTGAATGTTTCCTGCATTTAGTCTTTAGCTCGTTTCTCTCTATACTATCTCTCACATCCAGTTTCATACCTCTCCTACATTTATATCAATCCTGAATTCACTCTGAGCCTACATTTCCATATTGCTAACTACTTATTGGAGTTATTCTCTTGGATATCTCACCATAAACTCAAAACAATCCTATTTTCCTTAATATGTAATATGTTTTTACAAATCCCAAGAAAAAGACAAACACCCATTTTTTTAAATAGACAGAGACACAACTCGATAATTCACGTGTACACACATAATACACATGGCTGAACATTGAAAAAAATGTTCATCCTCACTGATAACATGCAGATTAAACAACCTGATGCCATTTTCTGTGATTCAGTTTATAATGGCTAAAAAGCCAGTGTTTATAGGGATATAGTTACACTCTCATCTACTAGTGATGGAAACAAGAATTTATACTTTTCTCTGTTAAATGATGTGTCAGTGTATGCCAGAGTCTTTAATATGCATCTACTGTCTGATCCAGTAAGCTTCAATACTCAGAAATAATCAGATATATATGCAAATAAATATGTAAGAGATATATGCAAGAAAAAGAATTGTTGTTTATTATGTTGATAACTTGGAGACATATTGAGTGTCCAGCAGTATAAAATGGGTTAGGAAAATAGGGCAGATTTCTGTACTGGAATGCTATATGGCCATTAAAAATGATGTTTTATGGGCCCAGCCTAGGCAACTTAGCAACTTAGTGAGACCCTGTCTCAGAGCTAGAAATTTTAAAAAGGATCAGGGATGTAGTTCAGTGCATAGAGCTGGCTTCAATCCCTAGTACCACAAAATGTTTTAGAAGTATACTTCATTACTCAGGGAAACATCTAAACTATATTATGAGGTTATTAAGTCAGGTTATAAAGAAGATTATACAGGAATATTACTATTTTGTTAAAAGAAGGTACAGACTCAGCTGGGCATGCAAGCATGCACCTGTAACCCTAGCATTCTAAGAGGCTGAGACAGGAAGATTGCAGGTTTGAGTCCCATCTGGGCAATTTAGTGACCGAGTGATGCCTTTTCTTTAAATGAAGAATTTAAAAAGCGCTGGGGATGTAGCTCAGTGCAAAGGCCCTGGGTTCAATACCCAGTATCAAAAAAGAAAAGTACAGACAGGAGGGAAACACATATAAATATTAAGTGATTATCTCTGGAGAATGATGAATGATGAATGATTTTTATATTCTTCTTTATAATTTCTTTATGTTCTAAAATTTCTGTACTGAACACTGATTACTTTTATGAAACATAAAACCTGATAAGCATAATGTTTTTAGTAATGGCTTATTTGAAAGCAGACTCCTCTGACGTCCCTGCTAACTAAACTCTTTCCTGGCCTCTTTCCACCCACGGTGCTATCAACCCAGGCCCTGGTTTAGACCTTGCAGTCGGCTTTGATTGCTCTCTCACTCCCTCTGGCCAGTTATTTATTAAGTGTCATCCCTTGTGTAGTACATCTCTCAAGTTTGTCCCTTTTTTTCTTTTTCAGTGCTGGCAATCTAGTGCAGAGTCTCATGCGTGCTGAGCACAAGCAGTACCAGTGAGCTATACCAACAACCCCAGTTCCTTGCTTTTGAGTCCCAAATCAAGTCAATTCACTTTAGCCAGCATGTATCATCACACTGTTGGCGTCATTCTGCCAGTGTAATAGTATTGGAACCATCTCCTAATATGTTGTCCTGACTCTAGTCTCTTGTTTCCCCAGTCAGTCAAGCATCCTGCAGCTGGAATAAGCTTTCAGAACACTATTTGTGCCTGGTGTGGTGGTGCACACCTGTAATCCCAGCACTCCAGAGGCTGAGGCAGGAGAATCAAAAGTTTAAGGCCCTTCTGGGAGACCCTGTCTCAAAACAACAACAACAACAGCAACAGCAACAACAACAGTAAAACCCTGTTTGTACCATAACCTCCCTGCTCAAAACACTCAAATCCCCCAAGCTCCATTGCTTAGGGCAGTGGCAACAAACCTGTGGCATGACTACCATGGTGGGCATGCAGAGCCCTCTCTGTCAGCACATGAACCAAGTCACCCCAGCAGTCAGGCATCGGATAACAGTTGTTTTTTCTAAACTAAAGCCTCAGTATTCAGGTTTAATTGCAGAGTTGGTACTTTGAGATAAATCAGTGGGTTTTGGGTTGCAGTTTGGGCACTTGGTCTCTAACAGGTTCACCATCCCTGGCCTGGGAAATAGAGCCCATACTCCTTTTGCTTTTCAGGGTTCTACAGCACACCGCGCTGCAGGGGAGATAATGGTGGGCACGTGGGAGGTGTTCGGTCATTCGACAGTGAAGTAAATCTTTAAGAACAAGGTGGGGGCTCTTCTCACTGCCCTCCGCCATCTTAGTTTTAGAATTCCTTTCCTCTCCTTTTGGCATTAGGCCAGAGGCTTTGGAGCACTCGAAGTTTCATGGCGCTGAATTGGAGACAGGAAGAGGCAGCAAGAGGTGATAAAATATGTTTCAGGAAACCCCAACTCAGAGTCTCCCAATTTTGGAGGCCTGCTGTGTAGGAGCCTCCGTGGGGAAAGCATGTTGCCTCTCAAGTCCCTTCCACCACAGGGAGGAGAAGAGCAGAGGAGCTGACAGTGGGAAACTTACTGTTCGCTTTAATGGAAAAAAAAAAAAGAATCGGGAAAAAAGGAAGGGGACGTGGAAGATGTGAGTATAGAACAAAGCCCTGAGTGAAGTGGGTTCCGCATGAAACTCAGCTGTCTTCAGAGCACGCCCACCTGACTGAACGATGGCATATGGTCGTCTGTCAAGAATGCTCCCCTGGGAGTGTGTGGGGTGGTATGTGTGAGGTAATGAACTTGCCAGATGGCAGTCGCCAGCACTGGCTCTTTGGGGATCCGCTGACACTAGTGGGAATGGGATCTGGAGCGAGGTGAAGGGTCTGTGTGGGAGCCACTTCTGATGACGCTGGTGGCTGAGAGGTCCCTCTAACGTCGCAGCTGGTCCCTTTGTCGCAATTCCTGTGGACCCAGTGCATCTGCAGGTCCAGCCACTGTCGGAGCTGCCTCCGGGTGCAGCCTGGGACGCTGGCGTGGGCTCCCTTTTGGATTGCTTTTGGCATCTTCCTTGTTGTGGGAAGAATGGTGCAGCCCCACCCAACAGAAATTCTGACTACTTTCACGGTCCATTCTCATCGAGCTTAGCTGTCTGCAAACTACCTTCTTCTCTTCCTTTCTCCTGTTCCCCTCCCTGCTGCCATGACCGTTGGCAGTTGGCACATTTCTGGAGTGCATGCCAGCCCTTTTTGGCTCCCCCCCACCTGCCAGCTACTTGGAAGCCTGCCCTAGTTTGAGGCACTCCCTGTTTCATAAAACCATTAACTCTAAGAAGCTTTGGGTCTTGTAGGTAAAGCAAAGGCCCTCTGCTTTCCAGGGCTGGGAGTGTCTTGGTTGACTCTTGTGGAGTCCAGAGAACCAGGGGAAGCTGGGAGCAGCTCTTTAGTCACGGGGAGCCACAAGTGTGCTGTGGCATGATGGGTGTCAGGCTAGTGTCACAGCTACTGTTGATCGAATGCTGACTGCATGCTAGACACTATTTTAAGTGTGTGAGATATGTTGTTCTATATGATCTGCCCACTAGCTACTTTGCTGTTTTTAGGATGGGGAAACTTTGAAAAGTTAAGTAAATTTTCAGGGGTCACACAGCCAGAAGTTGGCAGAGGTGGGACTCAAACTAAGGCAATCCTCCTGCCTCAGCCTCCCAAGTGCTAGAATTATAGGTGTGCACCACCACGCCCAGTGACTTGTTAGATTTCCAAGCCTGTCCTCTTAACCTTTATGCTATGTGATCTTTGTACATTCCCAAAATGTCCTAGAGGGAGGATTAATTGCTCTTTAGGAATATTTATTCAACACCTAAGCATGTATTAAGCTCATTACACAAATTAACACATTTGAGTTTCCCAGTCACCTCTCAGATAGATCATATTATCTCATATGATAGACATGGAAGGTTTGGAGTCTCAGAGAAGTTACCTAGCTCACATACCTAGCTTGTCAGTGATTGAGTTGAAATTTAACCCAATCACCTCCTTTGTCTCTGCCCTCCCATCCATGATATGCCTCCTCTGTAGTTTGCTGTCTAGAACTGCAGAGACATTGTCGTTGAGCTCAAAGGGTACCTGGGCCAAAGAATCCATGGCTTCCAAGCTGATGGGCCATTTTGCTTTGCAGCAGGGAGTGACTGGGGAGAGATGAGGCTGGGCATTGGATAGAAAATTGAGCTCAGATTGCTTTAAAGCACATTTTCATTCCCCCCCTCCGCTTCTCTTCCCAACTTAGGGTGAAGGTTGCCGAACTGTCCCCCTGGCTGGACATGTAGGGTTTGACAGCTTGCCTGACCAGCTGGTGAATAAGTCAGTGAGCCAGGGCTTCTGCTTCAACATCCTGTGTGTGGGTGAGTATTTCCATAGCAGGAAATTCTATTACAGAATATGGATTCTTGATGGCTGGATGTAGCTTTGCAGGTAATTAGGTTAAATAGTGTGTTGTTCTGCGCAAACTGCAAGAATTATCCCCCCCGACTTTGCAGTACACTGGGGATTGAACCCAGGGTTTTCACACTGAGCTACATCCCAGTCGCTTTTTTATTTTTATCTTGAGACAGGGTCTCACTAAAGATGTAAGCTGCCCAGGTTGGGCTTGAACTTGTGATCCTTCTGCCTCAGCCTCCCAGAATGCTGAGATTACAGCGTGTGCCACCATACCTGGCTCTCTTCCCCCTTATTCTTTTATCCTTCTGTGTGTTTTTGTAAGCAGCCAGTTGTGATTACTTTTTTCCCTGGTCAGACCAGACTCTGGGGCCATATTCTGGGGGAAATGGAGCTATGTGAGACCCTGTTGAAATCTTGTGGGGGGATTGGCTGGCTCAATTGCAGCTGTCAGGTTCATTTTGATTGTGAAAGACAGGAGCCAGGGCACAAAAGGGAAAGAGGGCCCTGACTCAGGGACAGGGGTTGGGTCTGTTGGTTCCCTCTGCAGCTTCACTACACTTTGTGACCATTTGAGCTCCATTGCGGGGATCACACAGCTGTGTGCAAAGGTTTTTTGTTCCCTTTAACCTGCATCTCTGCCTAGACCTTTAATCTCCACTGTGGGAGCCACATCTTTGTACTTCTGTTTGCTCATAATGGCACAAAAAGAGTTGGAGAATGTTAATGAAATGAAATAAAATGAAATGACTGAGTTAATCCCCCAGGAGCCACTCTTTCTACTTTTCCAACTGTTTCTTACATGAGCCTTTTTGGTCCTTAGTCTGCAACGTGAACACAGCAAGTAGTGTCCCTGTCCTCACAGAACACATGGAAACGCAGAAGCTCAGGGAGGACAAGGGATTTACCCGAGGAAGCACAGGAAAAGTAGCAGAGCCATAAAGAGGGCCCTGACTCAGTGACCCCTTGTCCCTCCCACTGCTCCTGTAACTGCTGCCAGCAGCACCTCTTGAGAACAGGAAACCTTTTGGAAGCTGTTAAACACCAGCCCAATATGCAGGACAGTAGTTCTTTAAGGATCTCACCTTAGACCTTAAAAATCCAATTTACAAACACAATCATAGCATATAATTTTCACCCCGCAGTGTAGGAAAGCATACCTGCGTATTTTCGGCGACCTCCTTCTGAACCTTAATGCTTATATAAGTGCCATAATAAAACCAGCTTTCACACTGGCTGGAGCACTCAAACACTTATGCTAATTGCCTTTTCTTATTTTTGAATAGCGTAGAGGGGGGACTCACTCCAGCTGCAGGTCTGAACCACCACTGAATTGGATATTTTACCCTTTAATATATTCAAAAGTTCTGTTGTTTCCCAAAGGTCATTTTCTTGAGTTCCTTATTTTTTCTTCTCTATCCCTAGTCCTTTTTTTCTGGGTCATTTTCTGTAAGAGAATCACTGCACACTGAGGACAAATGGAAAACAACAAACCCACTTCTAAATATGGATGCCAGACACTAAGCTAGGCTCACTCACTAGGTAAATGACTCATTCCCATGTATCAGCTTTGGAACCTATGGGATAAAAATGTGTGCTTCACAGTATTACACATTAGGGACTTTAGAGTCTAGAGTAAGACGCTTAACTCTTTAAGTGCCGAAAGTCTAAATCATGGTTATGTTTAGGTGCTAGCTACTAGGAGAGGGATAGGAAATAAATAGAAGTCAGAGTGCTCAACATCAAGAGCAAATGCTGTCACGTCCAATTTTAGTACTGCCAAATCTGTATTTTAACTAACAAGATCTCTAATCTTTGGCTGATAGCCAGTTTATTTCACATAATGTTTGATTACCAAAATATTTTAGCACAGATACCTCAAGTTCCCTTGGCATCCCTCCTAGAGTTCCATATGACCTGTGCTGAAATGGAGGAGATAAGAGGTCAAATGACAGACCAACCTACACAACCTTTCAGCCAATTGGGCGGACTAGTAAAGCTTTGCGTAGGGGGAGGCCCTGTGAGTCACAATGGCTCTCCGAGGGTGGAAGTGTGAGGAAATTTGACATGTGGATCACAGGCTTCCCTAGGGCCCAGAGGAAGAAGCTGCCAAGCTCAAGACAGTGAGTGAGAAAAAATGTAAAGTCCTGCCCTCTACTTCCTACCCAGACATTGTACAGCTGCACCTGCTTCAGCACACACCTGCTGCTGGGAGAGAATTGCTTAAGAGCCTGGCACAGTCTCTCCATGAGGGGAAAGGTAGGAAGGAGACCCTCCCACCCCCAAGGAGCCACACATGGCCACCCTGATGGCTTGTCTCTTGGATTGCCAGTGCAGCCACTGGATATAGCAGCTGGCACTGGGTTCATTTCATTCCCTATCCCTGATCCAAAAAAGCCCACAACTCATGCATCTTGCTGTGCTCGTAACCCGGTCATTGCTCAGAGAACCTATAATTTGGACCAAGAGCACGAGCTACTGAGGGTGGCTCTGAGGCTTCAGCCTCAGCTTGGCTATGGTGCCAGATCCTATCACTGACTTGGCAAAGAATCCCTATCTTGACTGCAGAAGATTATCTTTTCTCTTGCCGGACTTTCAGGGTCTGCGTTTTCATGCCTATTGCCTGGGTATGATTGTCAGGTTTACTTTCTTAATGACTGTTTAAAACGATTCTTTTTTGCTCATAGAATATGTTCCCCCAAATATTTTTTTTTGTTTTCCGATAGGCATTTTCAGTGTACAATGATAGTAAGTGCTAGCTTCAATTATTATCTGAAACCTAGGAAATTTTTTCACATTATTGTTTATCTTGTTGCTGGGCTATGATTATAGGCCCACACCCATCAGAGTAAGTATCCTACATACATATGTGCATATCTGTGTACATGTGTGGATGTTGGGATTGAGAAAGAGGTAGAGAATTTTATAAATCTAGAGTCCAATATGTATGTAAAGGTCCCAGTGGATGGCACCTTTCAGCTAGGCACATGGACATTAACATATTACGACTCCTCTCTAAGAAATTCCTTCCAGTTGATAGTAATTACTGAGTGGGACGAGGTTCCCCTCTCCTTAATCAGAAATAATACTCTAGTCCCTTTGCTTTGGAAATTTCGAGGATCCTATGATTATGGATAAAGTGTAGGAGGCCTCAGAGGAGCCATCCAAGCCAGCAGTACAAATGTTCTGGGGCCCGTTGTTTGAATTTTTGGATGAGAGCCCCCAAAAGACACATCCATCCACATGTGCCAGCGACAGGAACGGCTGGGAGGAACGCAAAGGGTCATAATAATAATATTTATTTTGAAGCTGCTCTGAATTCCAGGCTCAACTGGGCTCTGTTGAACTTGGACAAAGACACTCATGAGCAGGGTTGAGGCTTACTGCAGGAGGAAAAGGGCAGCTAGCATTCTGTCAAGGTCAGGGCCCAATCGTTTCACCCCTCTGCCTCTGGGAAGTGTAGCTAACTGCTCACTTCTCTAAGGCAGGTTGCCAGCAGTGGTCAAAGTCTAATAAACCATTGTAGGGGGAAACTTCCCATGGTTTGTAGCACCACTGATTTCTGATTTTAAGCAACCAATGTGACATCAGTGCACACAGGTTTGGGAAGAAATACAGGAAGCTGTGTGAGCTGGCTGCAGTACACCAAAGTCTGCCAGGCTTTTGCAAGATCAGGAAGGAGAAAGGGCAAGGTCACACAGCCAGGCAGGACCTTGTGCCTGTCCCTAGATTCCCTTGGCCAACTGGAGTTCCCGGAGCATTTCCTTTTAGACACCTCCCTGTTGAATTCAGAAACATTTCTCTTGGTTTATTCCAGCATTTAGAGCTGGAAGAGTCTTTAGCTCCATGAGAACAGGGATTGTGGCTATCTTGTTCATTGCCTTACCCTCAGCTCTTGTAACTGCCTGGCTCCTATTACAAGTTTCATAAATACTTGTAGGATGACTAACTAAGCAAACATGTCATGTCTATGGCGTTTGCTATTGCATATTGGTTAAAAAACATGGGCATGGCAGTGCATGCCTGCAATCCCAGCACTCGGAAGGCTGAGGCAAGAGGATCACTTGAGTTTGAGTCCAGCCTGGGCTACATAATTGAGTTCAAAGTCAGCCTGAATTACGTAGTGAGACACTTTCTCAAAACGAAACAAAATAAAAACAGCATGGGCTCCAAAATGGGTGTGGTGATCCACATATATAATTCCAGCTCCTTGGAAGGCTAAAGAAGGGGGACCACAAGTTTGAGACCAATCTAGACAGTTTACCAAGACCCTGTTTCAAAACAATAAATGAACAAAACATAAAGGATTGGGGTGTAGATCAGTGGCAGAGCACCCTTGAGTTCCATCCCCGGTAACACACACAAACACATACATACACCCATGAGTTCCAGTGTCAACCTGCCTAGATATAAATGCTGGATCTGCAACTTACTAGTTGTGACTTTGGACTGTTACTTCCTCCATATTGTATAGATGAGGAAAGTAAGGTGAAAGAGGAAGAGAAACTGTAAATTCACACAGCTGGTATGTGACTTTGGACCCAACTGTAATTGGCAGACAAATTGTAGTGTCTAAGAGCTGGGAGTGTAGTTCAGTGACAGAGCACTTGCTTAGCATGTGTGAAATATTGGGTTCCTTCCCAGTGCTGCCAAAAAAACTGGGATCTACCAGTGGCTTGTCATGAGGAATACATAAGAAAATATATGGGGACAGTGCTGTAGTTCTATGCTGGAGTGCTTGTCTTGCATTCTTGGGTTCTATCTCTGGCACCACAAAAAGAAAAAAATATATATATATATCCTTACAATAATGGCTGGTATAAACTCACCATAAGCCCTAGCTATTGTTATCCCTCCCATCTCCTCCTTTTACAGGAAAATAACCTGAGACCCAGCAAGGGGGAAGGTCTCAGCTTTGGTCACACAGTAATTTATTTATTTATTTATTTTTATTTATTTATTTACTTTTTTGCGGCACCGGGGATTGAACTCACAACCTCGCGCCTGCCAGGGTAGGCGCTTAAGGACTGAGCCAAACTCCTGGCCTTGGTTTTTTGAGGCAGGGTCGCACTGTGTAGCTCAGGCCGTCCTTGCGCTTGCGTTGTAGCCCAAGCCGGCCTCAAACTCACAACGCTCCGCCTACCTCAGCCTCCCGAGTGCTGGGATTAAAGGCGTGCGCCACCACGCCCGGCTTCACACAGTAATTTAGAGATAACTTGTCCTGGAGTCTTCATTTCATGACTTGCAAGGATTCAACTGCATGAGGTGCTAGAAGATGTGGGTATTAACAGTAAATAAGGAAAAGCACCAAGTTTTGCTTTAGCTCAGTGGTTTTTAAGCCTGGGTGAGGAGGTCAATATCAGACTGTTCTAGTGAATATAGTTTGAAATGGTGTATTTTTAAAAACTGTTGTTTCTAAGACACTATCTACATAAAACAAGGTGAGATGAAATACTCTTGGATGGTGCAGTATGATTAAAAAGGGGCAAGAAAGCCGGGCGTGGTGGTGCATGGCTTTAATCCCAGCACTCGGGAGGCTGAGGCAGGAGGATCGTTGTGAGTTTGAGACCAGCCTGAATTGCATAGTGAGACCCTGTCTCAAAAAATAGGGCTGGGGATTTAGCTCAATGGCTTAAGTGCCTGCCTGGCAGGTTCAAGGTTGTGAGTTCAATCCCCGGTACCAAAAAAAATAAAAGTGGGGGGGGGGGCAAGAAGCTGGGTATACTGGCACCACACCTGTAATCCAGCACTCAGGAGGCGGAGGCAGAAGGATCATGAGTTTGAGGCCAACTTGGGCTACATAGTAAGATCCTGTCTCAAAACAAAACAAAACACAAAACAAAACAAAAGTTTATAAAGGACTAAGAAAGCCTGCTGCCCTCTATGAGATGCTCTGGAAGGGCTGGGGAGGAGAAGAGAGAAATAGACCCCTGGGGACCTCTTAGGTTTCCTGCTGGAACCTAATTGCCAAGTCCCCACCTCCTGCAGGGGCGTGGGATCTGCTGACCTAACCCATTGGGCCATGAGTGCTGGGCCCAGGGTAGCCATGGGAGGGGACAGCATCCTAGGCTTAGGCTTAGTGTGGGCCAACCATTGAGAGAGAGCCTTCGTTTGTCCCCAGGCTCCACACAGATGGTACCCTGGGGTGGGAGCACTCTGTAGCCATAGGAAGAGCTGGCTTGATTTTCTACCTTCTTCCAATGCTGCGTGTATTATGATTCCCCAGACACCCACAAGTTCTTTTCTTCCAGACCTTCAGTATTTGCTGTGTAATCTCCACAGTCCTTCTGTGCTGACAGGCATCTGGGTGGTCATTTTCCCTGCTGGCCTGCCCTGCTGCCTGCCCAGCCCTGCCCAGTCCAGTCCCCATTTCTCCAGCTGTGCAAACAGGGTGGGTCCCTCCTTCTGCAGTGTGTTTCCAAGGCCTTCTGTGCAAAGCTGGTGCTGGGCGCTTTGGAGTACAGGGCGATTCTCAGGGAATCCCTAGGACAGGAACCCAGCAGAGCTGCCCCTCTCCCAGAGCCACAGGGCATTGAACAAGGAGCTTAGGGAAAAGGGGTGGGTGCTCGGACTCTGGAAAATCCATTAGGCATATACGAAGGAGTTTAAACCTCAGTATCTCTCGTGTTCCCACCTCAGAAATGCTGGCCCCATTTGCAATTGAGTTGTACCCCTACCTTGGGTGGTGTGAGGCAGGAATATCTTAAGCTGCTTGCCCCAGTCTGCCACCTCCTCTTGCAAAGACCCAGGAGTCTTTTTCTGGAGTCTTGCTGCTAATAGGTATAGCAGACCCTGCCTGGAAATACGATCTATCTGAGGAACCATTACTGCATACCCTGCCAATCTACTGTGTTAGACCTGGCTATGAAATAGGGCCAGGAGATCCAGTAGCCAGGTGGAATTGAGTGTTTTGGGCCACTATCTCTGGGTGTCTCTGTCTCTTCCTTCTCTATACATAGAAAGCTTTCATCATAGTTTTAAAAGCACCTCTTGCATTCATAGCTCATAATTCAGGATAAAGGAGGCCCCGAAAATGTAAAACTAGACACACCCAGAGGGTGGAGGGGAGGTAGAACAATTTTGGTTTCTAGTCATGCAGCTCTAACCCAAGCTCTGGAATGCCTTTCGAGTAAGTACTGTTGGTCCCAAGGGGAGATTTACCAGACAGGAGTTGTCCAGTGTAAACCTACTCCGACTGGGAAGAGAAGTCAAAGCTCACATCCCCGGGATTGGACAAGTGGGTAGGTAAAAGAGGGATAATACTAGCAAAATAATAGGGTAGTCTTATGCATTCAAAAGGCAGCCCAAGATCATTAATTAATAACATTTTTCCTGGCGTTCCTGAATCACTTGGGGTGCAGGGTGTGTGTGTGTGCGTGTGTGCAAATACAGTCTATTCATGGAGATTGTAAATGGTTTTAGTGCCTAGCCCAGTTTGTGGCTTCATATCACCATTCCTGCATAGCTACCATGTCACCAACTTCCCTCTAATTCATGAATACTTGCGATGTTTCATTCCCTAAAGACTCCTTAGTGCCAGCCAGTGGCTTGCTATTCCCTGGTCTCCCAGGAACAACTCCCCAAACCTTCACCAGGCCTCCACAACTCCCCCACCCACCTCCCTAGCATGAAATTCAAGACTTTTGAAATTCTAACAGTTTAATTTATTAGTATCCCGTAGCCTGTGAGTTAAACAAATGGCTAGTTTGTTTAAAATTTAAGAAGAATAGTAATTTGTGGCCTGTTAAATTGCCTCCCCATTACTAAAAAATGGTCTCACTGAAAGTTCAGTCAGGCTGAGAGAAGCCTAGGGCCTACCTAGTCTCCCTCCTGATATACATGTCCAGGACACCTAGGGCCCACGCAGTCTCCCCACTGGGAGACACATCCAGGATAGCTATTGAGTGCTGTTTGGGCCTGGTCAGGAGTGGGGGTGGGGTGGGGGTGGGGGGACTAGGATGGAAGGATATTTGTTTGACAAGGCATTAGTGTCTTTTTCTAAAATTTTAAAGTAGAACTTTTAAGTTTTATTACAAAAGCTCTGTATCTTTTTTTAAGCCATACATGTTCTGTATACTTAAAAAACTTGAAAAGAATTGAAAACCACGTATAGTTCCACCGCTCAGGGCCAGGGATGTGGCTCAACAGCATAAGTGCCTATCTGGCAAGTGTGAGGTCCTGAGTTCGATCTCCAGTACAAAAAAAAAAAATTAACTCCCACCACTCAGTGATAACCACTGTTAAGAGTGTTTTATTTCCTTCTAGTTTTTTTATAGGAATAATTATATCTTTCCATTACTGCCTATAATATAGTTTCTTTTTCTGACTATAAAAGCAATACATACTCAAGGTGAAGCTTTCAAATAACAGGAAAAGTTCAAAGAGTAAAATGAAAATTTTTCCAGTTCCACTATTGTGAGATGCCTATACTTACATGTTATTGTGTTCCCTTTTGATATTTTTCATTTAAACAAGATCACGTCATGTGTGCTGCGCTTTTCACTTAGTATTTTATTATGTGCCTTTCCCCGTGTTGGTAGGTACACATCTGAATCATGTCGTGTGGTAGCTGCGTGGTCACTGTGTACATGGACCCTAATTTATCCTCTTGCTTTTCAGGAGAGACAGGTTTGGGCAAGTCCACCCTCATGGATACCCTGTTCAACACCAAGTTCGAGGGGGAGCCAGCCACCCACACACAGCCAGGTGTCCAGCTCCGGTCCAATACTTACGACCTCCAAGAGAGCAACGTGGGGCTGAAGCTCACGATTGTCAGCACGGTGGGCTTTGGGGACCAGATCAACAAGGAGGACAGGTAAAGAAGGCAGTGGAGTGGGAAGGGTGGAGGGTCACAGGGAGGAGTTTTCTGTGAGGTCTCAGAGGAAGCACAGATGCTGGGGCTCAGGGCGCCCCCCTAGAATGGTATAGGCAGGCAGCAGGTCCCTCACAGGCACCATCCCTGCCCAGAGTCCCTGTTTATAGCAACTGTTCCATTTCATCCACTTTTCCAAAAGAGGTGTGTTTTTCGGTATGCATGGGTGGGGTCTCAGTTCTATTCAGTGAACACTTGTGGAGCTTCTTTCTTGTGCCAGGAGCTGCCGGGCTCTGACATTCTAGTCTCTGCCCTTAGTCTCTGCCCTTGAGGCACTCATGTGCAAGACTGGTTTTAAGCAAATAATTTCCTTAGAGAGTGTTATGTTGTGTGAAGGACAAAGTGTGAGGAGGTAAAGGATAGTTACAATGAGACCACAGATACAAAAACAGTTCCCTGCGGGAAGGTCGGGGAAGCTGTGATGGAGCACGTGCCCCCTGAGCTGACTCCAAAGGGACAACTACTTTGTTGACAGATGAGGGGCAGGAGAGAAGGGCATTCCAGGCAGAGGTGACTGCTCATACTAGGGCATAGTGGCATAATGGAATGTGGCCTGTTCTAAGGAACTGCAGGTTGCCCTGCCCCCCCCCTTTTTTGCTATTCAGAGGCAGAGTTACTGAGAAGCTGATGAAACTTAAGGACATCATGTGCATAGGCCCCTTCCAAGGTCCTGTAACTAATTTTTAGTCATAAGTTTGTATTCTTTTTCTTGGAGGACCCTCTGGATCCTTCCAGACTCCATAAAACCTGAATCTGCCTCTGGACCAGTGACTGGAATGAGCTAGGGAAAAAGTCAGGACATGTGAACCTGGAGTGGGAACTGGATCCTGGAGTGATTTGTACAGTGTATAGATATGAAGACATTGAAAGATTTAAGAAAGACAATGGTGTGGTCTGATTGTCCTTTGAATAATGTCCTGTGGTGTGGCATTAAAATACACTAGAAAAGCAAGAAGCCCAATGAAGAGACTATCGGACCAATTAGATTGAGGCAAGAGGTAAAGTAGCTGCTGAGGTAGAAGAGGAGAGAGATTTGATAACTATCAAATAGGTTAAATTAATAGGTCTTAATAGATACTGAATGTGTAATTGTGAAGGCAAAAGAATAATCTAGAATGAGGCCTGAATTTCTGACTTTGGAGAGTAGACAAATGGTAGTGGCCTTCCATGAGTTTAGAACCACATTTTAAGATAATAATCTCTGCTTCGGACGTGTTGTGGTTGAGCTGTCTCTAGAATATCAGGAGCCATGATGGTCTTCAGTGGTAAGCAGCTAAGTAGACAGATGGGAAATCTGAAGAGGGTCTGGATGAGAAATACAGCTTTGGGTTATGAAGGTAGAGATATGTTCCGACAGTGGACATGGGTAAGATTGTCTAGGAATCAGCACAGAGTGGACTGAAGGCAAAAACCTTGGTATGTGAAGTCCGCACGTTGAGGCTAGTATCCTGAAAGGGACTGAGTGGGAGAGATGGGAAAGACTGCAGTCTGAGAATGTGTGAGTGAGGGGTGGAGTGAAGCTGAGAGATGAGGCTGTGGTGAGGGCTAGGGTCCGGGAAGGGGTGCAGGTCAGGCACCCTCTGCATTTAACTTGAAGTCACGTGGGTACCACACATGCCCATCTCAGAAAGGACCATTCATCATTTTGTCTGCTCATCCCTTAAGGAGTCTCTTGCTTCTTAGATGGACTGTATCTCCAATTCTGCTATTTCTCCCTTAAAGCTACAGCAGTTGTACTCCCATCTCTACAATGACTAAATAGATGTAGCCTCTTAATAATGAATTGAATTGTTTTCCATGTGAAATTCTAGAAGAAAGACACTTCTGTTTTTATATAGGCTTGTTCATTGTGCTAATCTTATTTGGTTGAGAATGAATTAGGGCTCGGGGAAAGGGCTAGTTTGGCCACAATCTGAGTGCTTAATCTCAGCTACAGATTTTTCAGGAACTCCTCAATTAAATTTTGCACAGTTCTTTCAGTCACATGCATTCAACATATCTAACAATGGGCAACGCCCAAATAATTATGGTTTAGAAGGACTGAATAGATACTGCCCCTAGAGGCTAATCTATTTCTATTATGTTTTTTAAACGTTCTTATTTTTTCCTGATTATAAACATGATACTTATTCATAAAATATAAAATAATAACAAACCCTAGTCAGTGGGAATGAGAAGCTTCCTGGAAACCAGGCTGGGCAGCATAGGTGTTTCAAGCTGCAGGGAACCATAATAGAAATTGGTGGTCTTTACATGCTACCAGGGCTACTTAAGCCCACATAGAGCAGCACAGCTGCCTTGAGCCAGGGCGTCAGAATGCCCTGCTTTCTCCGGGTACATGCTTAAACTGGGAAGAGCAGCAAACCAGGCTGGACCTTGTGGAAAGCTACCATTTCAAGAATGCTGGGAAAAATGGAACACAAAGGGGAGACTACGGAAAACAGTCTGGAGAGGGAAATGCTTAGGGACTTAGGCTTTGGTCTCAGACAGACCTGGGTTCAAATCTCATCTTGCCATTTAGTAGCCCAGGAACCTTAAGGGAGATACTTAACTATTATGTGCCTCAGTTTTCAAATTACTTGGAAAATGAGGACAGCGATGACAATAATCCTTACTGTAGAGGACTGTAGTGAAGCACACTTGATATATATCACATATGAAATGCTTCAACAATGTCTTGCATAGAAGGTATTGTTATAATCATAGTTTTTATTGATAGAAGAATCAGGAAAGAGTTGCATTATCTAGTACATGGGAAGAAATGATAAATGGTATCCAGGAAAATGAGAGCTGAAAAACAGCCACTGAGTTTGGTAACATGAAAGTCATTAATAGATTTAGGAATAATTCCAGGGGAATTGTGGGTAGGGCCTAGATTGCCATAATTGCTGAGTGAATGAAAGCCAAGGATGTAAAAGCACCAAAATCCCAGAAAAAGCACTAGAACAAAAAAGTGAGTCTATCAGATTCGTGTTTACATGGAAATTTAGTATATGTAAGTCAGCAGGAGAAGAATGAACTATTTAAGAAATGATGCTGGGAAAATAGGCCATCCATTTAGGAAAAAAGTAAAATGAGACCCTCTCACACAAATACCACTCCCAAAAATAGATTCCTGTTGGGCTAAAAACAAGTTCTAAAAATATAAGGAGGAAATGTTGGAGAATATTTTTATAACTTTAGGGGTAGAGAAGGCTTTTTTGCTCATGAACCCAAACCCAAGTTATAGAAGAAAAGAGTAACATATTTAAATTCGTTAAAATAAAAATACTCATATATTGAAAGATGTCATAAACAAAAGTAAACATAAGCTTCAGATGGGGCAAAAATATTTGCAACCTATATAGACAAAGGATTTTTCTAAAATGTATAAAAAGCCTCTGTAATGCATTGAGAAATAAACATAATTGACAAAAGGGAAATACAAATGACCAATCAACATATGAAATGATGCTCAATTTCCTCGATGATTAAGGGAAATTCAAAATGAAACAGTGAAATATTTTCTGTCCGTTATATTTGCAGAAATAAAAGATGGCATAATATCCACTAACACAGGGTAATTTCATTCATGTTGGTGGGAGTGTAAATTGATACAGAGTGTTTCAGGAGGGCAAATTTGGCAGCTTCTCTTATAATTTTAAATGCGAATGATTCATGACCCAGCAGTTCCATTTTAAAATATACAGCCTAGAGAAACAATTGCACGTGTTCGTGAGAACCATGCAAAAAGGATGTTTATTGCAGCATTGGCTACTGAATAAAAAAATTTAATGAGAATTTCCATCAATTAACAATGAAACGAACTGTGATACAATCATACCATGGGATTATATTTGGCAGATTAAAACAGTGAGGTAGATTCATATGTGCTTATCTGGATAGAGCACCAAATTTTGTTGTTATGTGAAGGAAAGAAGTTGCAGAATGACACATAGACCACAATGCCATTTATGTAAATCTGTCCCCTTTGCCCAGTAAAACAACAAACACTTCTCTCTATTTCTATGTGTAAATACACAGAAAAGATGGGGAATGTTAATCAGCAGACTGAAAACAGATTACCTCTGAGGCAGGGAGAATATGTACATGTGTTGCTTGCATAATTAAATATAGATGTAAAAGAATGAAGTTTTAGAAAAGGAAGCTGATAAAGTGGTCATAGACTGCTGGCTTAGAAAGCTTGTCTGAGCAGGGAATAAGAGATAAAGTAGTGTGGAGAAGGAGACAAGGAGGTCGAGGCAATTCTTAAGGATAAGGAAAGATGATGAGGGTTTAAACAGGAGCAGGAGTTTCCAGAAGAGACAGGAGGAGACAGATTTGAAAAGAAAAATCAATAAAACTTAGTAACTAAGTTGGTGTGGGGGAGACCTAGTTCAGTTTATCAACTACTAAATGTCTACTTTGTGCCAAGTACAGTGTGAAGTACCAGAGACACTAGGAAATAAGACCCAGGCTTTAGTTAAGGAGCTCATGGCTTAGCAAAAGGGACAAATATGTATACAGATTCTTCATAATATGATAAGCACGGTAACAGAGGTCTGTGGAGGGGAATTATGGGAATGGAAAGGGCAGCCGTTGGCTAAGCTTGGTGGTAATAGAATAGGGCAGAGATGGCTGAAAGCAGATGGCTAGGAACAGCTGTGTTAGGTCTTGAAGTCTTACAGGATAAGTACAAGTTAGCCAACTGGCGTATTGTGGAAATTCAGTACATATTCATTGAAAATAAATAAACAAACAAACATTGGTGGAAAAATAAAGATTACACCTGTAAATTTTTATCATTCAATACCAAAAATATTTATCTGATATGCTAGTATGCCGTCCTAGGTAGAAAACAGTCTGTAATGTGTTGGAGAGATTGAAAACATTTTGAAAAATCGAGTATATTATTCTTTCAAGAAATATCTATTTATTGGGCACCTGTTATACACCAGACCCTATACTAGATCCACAAGACAAGCATGACCTGTCAGGGAAGCAAAGACATACAAATACTTGGGACACGGGTCATTTGGGAGGATTAGGTTGAGGAGAGTTATTTTATGAGGACGGAAGACATACACAAGTTTACAGGCTGAAGGAAAAATCAGTAGGAAGTGAGGTGGTGGTAATGAAGCAGTGATCCCAGAGAGCCTAAAGGGATGACGTCAAGTGCATAGGGATGATGAGCCTTGAACTGGATGAGACTATTTCATCTTCAGAGATTAGAAAGAGGCAAGGAATGGTGGGTTTGTTTGTAGAGAACAGGGGTGAGGCAGGAAGTTGTGGTAGTGTGAGTGTGGTGGCTTGATTGTTGGTAAAGTGGAGAAAAGGGGTCATGAATAATTTTGGAGCTTGCAGAGCAGGTGGCAGTTTGGAATGGTAAGGGCAGTGGGAAGAGAACCAATGAAGTCCAAGTAAAGGGATTATACTGTCTCTCTAGAGGCCCATATGTGATTGGAGGCCATATATCTGAAATGATGTCAAGACCTATCATTTTTTGATTGTTTTAACCATCATCAGTAGCAGTGGTATAAGAGCAAAGAAAGCAGATCCTGAAATATTTTCAGGGTAACAATTATACTAGTCAAATAGGGTGGAAGGACAGGAGCGGAATGGAGATGAAGGTGTTAGTAAGATGGTGGTGCTTCTCTGTAATCTCAGCTACTCAGACACCTGAGGCAGGAGGATAGATTAAGTCTAGGAGTTTGGGCAACATCACAAGACTACATCCAAAAAAAAAAAAAAAAAAAACCAAATGGAGATGATGCTCAGTGATAGAGTACAAGACCCAGGATTATTTATTCCCTAGAAACCCTCCCCTCAAAAGAGAAAAAAGAAAGAAAGCAGAGCACAGTGACACGTACCTATAATCCCAGCTACTTTGGAGACTGAGTAGGAAGATCACGCTAGGCTAACCTGGGCAACTTAGTGAGACCCTGTCTCAGAAAAAGTGCTGGGAATGTAGCTCAGTGATAGAGTGCTTGCTTAGCCTGTTTGGGTTCAATCACTACTACAGCTAAAAACAAAAAAATAATGGTTCAGATTATTTCTATTAGTCACTTTAGTGTTTCTGGCACAAAATATCCAACATCCACAACTTAAAGAAGGAGTTGGTTATTTTGACTCATGATTTCAGTGGGTCCAGTTCATGGTCTGCTGGCTTCAAGGCAGAAACTGCATAACAGAATGGCATGGTGGAGGAAAGGTGCTCAACACATGGTAACAAGAAAGTAGAGGAAGAGCCAGGGACAAGAATATACTCTTCCAAGTTGAGCTGGCCCTTCCAACCAGATCTCATTTCAAAATGTGAGACTCTGGGGGGTGCTATTTTAGATCTAAACCATAATGTGATCAATCATGAGATTCAGTCTAGGTCGAGAGAGAAATTAGACAAGAACACTGCAGCTGTCCTGCGAGATAATGGAAGGAGTGAGGTTTCAAAGGATTCTATGGGGTGAAAGATCAATTTGAAAGAGCTGAAGATACGCAAGAGCAGGAAACATGTGCGGTTGTGGTCAGAGAATATTAGAGTAGGATTTCTTGGGTAGAGCTGTCTGGCTAATGATAAGGTGGGGAAATAGCTGAAATGGAGGGGGTTGAAGGGTATGAAGTTGATGCAATCAAGGAAGAAACAGAACTTGACAGTTTGTCCTCAGTCATATTGTGGTTACCCAGAATGGGGAGAGAGATTGTGAGCCCAGTGCTGCCAGAAGGAGATGGGGTAGGTCTCTGATGCAGAAAGGTTTTTAGGATGAGGTGGCGAGTTATGGTCTAGTGGACCACTGAGGAGCTATGAGCATTCTTACTGCTCCTGACCTTAGGGTGCACAGGTAGTGGGAGAATGAGAAGCCTGCACTGGAGGTGGCTGCTGTGACGTGAGAATGGGGTTTCTGTCTGCGTAAAGAGGTAGATGACATAGGCCGGCCCTTCTCAAACTTTAATTTGCATTCCAGCCACTGAGGCTCTTGATAAAATGCAGAGTCTGATCCTGTAAGTCTGAGTTCAGGCCTCAAGATTCTACATTTCTAACTAGCACTCACGCAATGTGGGTGCTGCTGGCCCAAGGACAATTTTGTTTATCAATGGTGTAAGGATTTCAGAGGGCACAGAAGGAATGATTTAGAAGGAAGAGGACTCTAGAAAGATGAGTCTGAGGCAGACAGAGCAGAATAGGGAGCATTTAGGGGAAGAAAGGGGTAGCTGGGAGCATGGTAAAAGGTGAAATTAGCTGTGGTCACTTTCTGCATTGTTCCAGTAGACCCAACCTTGTGGTATATTGGCTTTGGTGCCTGAAGTAGATATGTTTGAGTACAGTGTCTGTTAGCCTTGTGGGCTTCCAGTAGGAGAGCCTCTGGGGATTCTTTGCAAAGTAGATGGGTACAAGGGGAGAAAAGAGACTAACATGACTTCCAAGTTTCTAGGGAGTGTGGTAGGAGATGGTGATAACTGAGGGTCTGAGAGTGAGTGAGACTACCCAGGGACAATGCGCATGTACTAGGTAGAAGGACACTGGAAGATGGTCTGGATGAAACCTTAGAGACAGACCAAGAATTTAGCTAAGGTAAGTGAGAAAGAAGATTTACATAGTAAAGTCAGGTGACCGTGTTTTAAGAAAGGGTGGTCAACATTATCAAGAAAGATGACAATTGAAAATATTCATTGAGGGGTAAAATTATTTTTCTATGATACTGTGTTAGCTTTTTGTCACTGTAACAAAATACTGAGAAGACAATTTAAAAGGGGAAAATGTTTATTTGGTTAATGGTTTCAGAGGTTTTGGTCCATGATCTGTGGACGCTGCTGTTTCTGGGCCTGTAACAAGGCAGAAACATGGTGGGGAGCATATGGTGAGCAAATTTGTTTACCCCAGAACCACTGGGAAGCTGCTGGGAAGCAAAGAGAAGGAGTGAGAAAAGGGCCAGGATCCTAGTAGGGCCCCCAAATGACCTAACTTCCTCCTGCTAGGCTCTGCCTCCTTAAAGGCTACACCACCTCTCAGTAGTGCCACAGGTTGGCAAGCAGGCCTTTAGCACATAGGCATTTGAGAGACAGTCCAGATCCAAACCGTAGCAAATAGAGGAGACCACAGTAATCAGCTCAAAGACACTTCTGACAAACAATAGTTGAGTAAAGTGACCAATTTCAAAATAAACATCCAGAAAACCATCGACTTCTTATGAACCGACAGTAACCAAGTAGAAAGTACTATGGAAAAGAAGATTCCATTCACATTGAAAAACTCCCTTAATATGCCCTACCCACAAGGCCCTACATTATCTAGCTCTTGCTACCTTACTTGCTTCATCCGTTATTGTTCTTTTTGTTGTTGAGGTGAAATTCACATAACAAAATAACTACTTAAAGTGGGCAGTCCAGTGGCATGTAATACATTGGCAGTCTCCACCACTATCTGTTATACAAGCTTTACCTCCATCTAGTTCCAGAATATTCCCGTCACCCTGAAAGGAAGCTCATTAAACAAAAAATCCCCATTTCTCTCTCCCCTCAGACCTTGACCACCACTAATCTACTGTTTCTCTCTGTGAGTCTTACTATTCTAGGTACCTCATAAAAGAGGCCCCATATAGTATTTGTGTCAAGGTTCTTTGACTTAGTGTGATGCTTTTGGAGCTCAACCATGTGGCAGAGCGTATCAGAATTGCCTTTTTTTATGACTGAGGACATACCTTTGTATAGATGGTGCATATTTTCGTTATCTAATCCTCAGTTGATGGGCATTGGGCTGTTTCTATTCTTTGGCTATTATAAATAGTTCATTATTCCTCCTTATTCACTAAATCCCAGTTCCCTGACCTTCTTCCTATTGTTCAAATTTGTCAAGCTGGCTTCTGCTTCAGGATCATTACCACATTTGTTATTCAATCACCTTGAAGCACTCTCCTCATAGATAATTTCTGGTACTGGGAATTAAACTCAGGGCCTTTGCACTGAGCTACATCCCCAACCACTTTTTAATTTTTACTTTTAAAAGACGGTCTCACTAAGTTGCTAAGTTCTTCGGGCTGGGCTTCAACTTGCAGTCTGCCTGCCTCGGCCTCCCAGAGTGCTGGAATTACAGGCATTACCCCCATCCCCCAACTTGTTTGTCTGTTTCATTCTTATCCTTACAGCTCAAATATCATGTCCTCAGAGAAGCTTCTCCTGATCACTGATTTAAAGTAGCTGAACCCTAATCACTTTTGTCCTATTATTGTATTGTAGTATCTTCATAGTACATGTAATGAAGAAGTACATGTAATAAAGAAGTATTTAAACATGAAGAAATGAAGAAGTGTTATCTAAGCCAGGCATGGTAGCAAACACCTTTAATTCTAATACTGTGGGAGGCTGAGGCAGGAGGATTGTAAGTATGACCCTAGCCTGGGCAACTTACTGACTTAGTGAGACTCTGTCCCAAAAAAAAAAAAAAGCCAAAGGGCTGGGGATGAGCCCAGAGTGAAGGTCCTGCATTCAGTCACCATCACCAGTACTGCAAGAAAAAAAATCATCTAGACCAGAGGATGCTTTGTGCCATTGGCCCCTTTACCCCTTTAGCAATCTAGTGTGGCCTATAGGCTTATTTTTAAAATAATACTTTTAAATGCCAAATATACTGGTTTTTACTAAAAATACAGTTACCATATTGTTGCAATATCATGATTTAATAATTCATGTGCTTCTCTCTTAATTCCTGAAATAACAGTGTCTATATGCAGGCTTAATAATTATCAGGGTTTGGAAGTTGCAATGAGCATGGATGCAATATTGAGATATTTGGAACCATTGCAATAGGAAACAAAAATACCAGTGATTTCTGTTGGCTGTAAAATCACAGATGCTACAAATATTCCTGTAGATCATCACCTACATTTGTAGCTGAAGAAACTGCTAAAGTTAAGTCCAAGATTAGTGACAATGATGCATTTTTTTCTAAGTTCATGGGGCCTCTGAATTCTTTCCATCGACCTCTTGGAAGTCTGAGGACCTCAGGTTAAGAACTCAGGTTTTACATTGAAAAAGACTAGCAGTGGTGATGGGGAGGGCAATGCCCGTTCGAGCTGGCTTTTGCTGGAGATGGAAGAGATCATAGTAACCAGGGAAGAAAGGGCCAGAAGAAAGCTGCCTGCTCCTGCTCCCCATGGAACTTGAGTGTGGAGCACATAGCAGTGCATGGTTGAGAAACACTGTGCCTTCGAAAGACAGTCAGGTATCACTTCCAGTAAGGCAGCGGTTGGTGAGGAGGTGGCTGATGCGAGTAAGGGTTTTGGAGCCCGTGGGTTGGAGTCCAGTGAGCCAGAGTGTCGGACAGAGATAGCCACCGTGAGAAGGTGGGCCATGGGGACAGAGGTTGGGGGACCACAAAGCGGTAGCAGAGCCCTTACTGTATTCCAGACAGCAGGCCAGACACTGAGGATCCAAAGATGACTAAGACAGAGATGAGTCACCCATTTCCGGTTCCCCGAATCAAATCTCATTTGGCTGATTGGCTGCTCTGGCTGGTCTGATCTGTGCCTCTCTTCAGAGTCACAGCCAGAGGCAGCAGCAATAAGATGGGCAGAAGGTATACTGGAAACTCAGGGTGGGGGGAGCTAAAAAAAACCCCACTGTCTTCTTTCTTCTGTTCCCTTTTGCAAAGGAAAAACACGAAGGAAAAAGTTATATAATGAATAATAATAAAAAAAGAAGCAGTGTCAAGATCAGATCATTCAACCAGCCTCTTGTCTAAAAGTCAGATAATCCAAGGAGATGCTGTGCCCCTCCCCCCAGTTCTTCAGGAACCTTCTAAAGACTCAACCAAGGGATTCTTTGATGCTATTACCTTTCAGAACAGTGCTGGCTCAGAGGAATCAAAAGAAGAAAGGAAGGACTGTATTTTTAGATTTTCTTTGAGGCTCCTGCACCTGGTTCTCTTCTCTGTGTGCAGCTCTCGAAATCTAGGATTCTGTGATTCTTTTTTTAAATGCTGTTTTCCCTTTCTCTACTGGGGGCTCTTTCAAAAAGACTCAGGATGGGGCTGCTGCAGGTGGGTAGTGTTGGTTAGGCCCAGCTTCTTCTTTGAACATATTCCCCTCTGGTAGTGGTATATGAAAAGTCCTCTGCTCTAGACCCAGGAGACAAACCTCTTCTTCCCTGAAGGGAGGCAGCCCCTCAGATGGAGAGGCAGCAGACAGATGGGGGAGGCAAGAACAGAGGCAGGTGGAGCTGAGCTGACCTAGTTAGGGCAGAAAGAGGCTAGAGGGGCTGCAGGGATGGCCCAGGAGGAGACAGGACAGGGCAGGGAAGATGGCAGCTTCCCAGGGAGGCCCAGGCCAGGGTGCAGCAGAGGGCTGACCATTGGTAAAGAAGTCATCATAAGACTTGGGAGCCACCTGGGGAAGCTGTGCATGGTGACTCAGCAAGCCGGGGCACACAAGTATGTGTGTGGATGGTGGTGGGGGGGATATTTACCAAATTCTGTTTGAACATTTATATTTAAAAGTCACAATCCGCCCAGGCATGGTGGTGCACACCTGTAATCCCAACCCTTGGGAGGCTGGGACTTAATAAGACCCTGTTTCAAAATAAAAAATAACAGAAGGGCTGGGGATGTAGCTCAGTTCAGAGGCCATGGATTCAATCCCCAGTATTGTATGCATGCATGATGAATATATACATACAAACAAACGATAAAAATCAAAACCATGGAGGAAATTAGAACCTGAAAAATATGTGGCCCTTAGAAGAACTGAGTGGGGTGCTTAGCTTGACCTAGCAGGAACAAGCACAGACCCCGTAGCATTCTGACAAGATTTCCCAGCAGGGGTCGAGGAGAGGTCTTGTGTACGCAGCTTCCATCAAGGGCAGAGTGGGCACGACACAGAAAGTGGACATGGCCCCAGCATGGAGGAAAATCAGCCCAAGCACAGATCTTGCGGGTGGGCTCCACATTGCCTTTGGGCCCCCTGGAGAATAGGAAGTGCCCTGAGCAGGCCCTGCCCTTCAAGAGGACCCAGTCAATTTGCGAGACCACAGGTCCTTATATCATAGTTTTTTTCTTTATTTTATAAATATAAATATATATATATATATATATATATATATATATATATATATATATATATTTGGTCTTTTTTTTTGCGGCACCAGGGATCGAACTCACAACCTCACACCTGCCAGGGCAGGCGCTTAAGCCACTGAGCCAAACTCCTGGCCCTTATTTGGTCTTTTTAAGACAGGGTCTTGCCAGTCTTGCAGTTCAGGCTGGCTTTGAGCTCACTTTGTAACCCAGGCTAGTCTTGACCTCACAATGATCCTCCTGCCTCAGCCTCCCGAGTGCTGGGATTTCAGGCATGTGTCACCACACCCAGGCATAGTTTTCTTTATGCTCGTATGTCACAGAAGGTTTCTGGCATAAGTGGGGAAGGCTATAGGAAGGAGGTTGGCATTAAACTGACTCCTGACATGTAGATGGGGAGGATTGGACTGAGCAGAGAGAAATGGGTATTCTGGTGTGAAGGTACACAGATGAGTATAAGTGGGACTCGTGTGGGGACCAAGAAAGTGGCCTTGGCTGGCAGGATTGGAAGCCCACTGAGGGTAGATGGAGAAATCCAGTTGGATGAAGGAGAGTCAGATTATAGAAGGCACTTTACATTTCTAGAAGGGACTGTATCAAAATCCAAGTTTTTCAAGGAGTCCAACCATCTCCCCACCATCCACTCTAGCTACAAACCCATCGTGGAATTCATCGACGCGCAGTTTGAGGCCTACTTGCAGGAGGAGCTGAAGATCCGAAGGGTGCTGCACACCTACCATGACTCCCGAATCCATGCCTGCTTGTACTTCATCGCCCCCACAGGGCATTCCCTGAAGTCTCTAGACCTAGTGACGATGAAGAAGCTGGACAGTAAGGTATGGAGGTGGGGGCAGGGGAGGTGGGAGACCAGGCAACCTGGACTCACTAGTAGAGTCTTGTACACAATAGGTGCTGGGTTCTAGGAGGTTTCATGGAATCCTCATTCTCTCCTCATTCCCTGTCCCCCTCCAAAGACAGTGTTGTTGATCTAAGTACCTGTGTCATGTGCTTTGTCATCTGCTGTCCCAGTACTGGAGGTGGGTTTGCCCTGAGATGTCTTTCTCCACTGATTGCTCTTGAAGATAAGGATAGATGTGAGCAAGATGGCCGGCCAGCACCAAAGGCAGGGGCTTCGGCTATAGAATGATGGGTTTTTTTTTTTCTGTTCTGATATTAACTGGCCTATTCTTGAATCACATCTGCAAACCTGATTTGGGAAGTTATTGCTAATTTTCATACTAGCAGACCCCATCTCTTAAACCCTCATTAGACACCACCACTGAGTTAAGTACCTCATAGAATATTTCATTGAATCCTCACATCCCTGTGAGATAAACACTATTATGATCATCACTTTACAGAGGAGAAAACTGAGACTATGAGAGGTTCAGTGACATGCCTGTTGTCTGTAGCTAGCCGGTTAGAATCTAGATTTGAACCCAAGTCAGGCACATCCTGCTATGAGAATCAGGCACATCCTGCTTTAAGAGAAACTGAAAAATGCAAATCCCATGCCATATATAAATTAGACAAATTAAAAGATTATTTAAATTATTTAAATTAGGTAATAAGTTAAATAACTAAATTAGACAAATTAAAGGATGATTTGCTGTACAAATTGACCATAGGTTTCTTTTAAAAGCCTAATTACTAGTACCCTTTTTCTGGAACATTTAATATGCTAGGCACTGTGATGAGCACTTTATATGCATTATTTTATTTTATTCTTCCTGTAATCCAGTGTGGTAGATACTGTTATTAGTCCCATTTTTCATATGAGAAAACAGAGGGCCATAGAGGTAAGTAGCTTGCTCAAGGGCCAGATAATTCATAATGGATCTCAAATTTGGTCCCAGCTCTCTCTGACTCCAAGATATTTTATTTACTTTACAAAAATCTGATATTTATATATAGTCACTTGGTAGCATATCCATTATAAAAACTAAATTTTAGCTATGATCAGAATAGGGTTTTTTTTTCATTTTTTCACAGCACTGAACTCAGTTCTCATGAATAATAGACTCCTCTTAAAATGTCACCATGCCTGGCATGACTGCATAGGACAGCAGAGAGCCATGTTGCTAGTGGCCTGATGGGTGGGCTTCATTAAGTAAGCAGCTTTCATATATGTTTATAGTGTGCTTGACAAAAAGCAACAAGGAGAATTGACTCTTCCTGTTTTTCCACCTTGGCAAGAGCTTTAACTCCCCGCACTCCCCCAGAGAATTCAAAGGTGGTTCCAAGGCCCAATCTTTCTCTGACTCCGTCCTAAAGCCCCATGTGGCATCAGTACCCAGAGGCACTCCTACGCCAAAGTGGGAAGGATCAGGGCTTCTCTTCCAAGTCTAGAGCTCCCGGACCCCGTTTTAGAGCCCAGGGCCTGAGCACTACTCATGCCCCCCCACTGGGGTCTACTAGCAGGAACGGCTGTGCTCAGCGTGGGAACCTGACCTTAGTGGGTGCTCTGCTTCACAAAGCCACGTGTATGGCAACTTTCTTTACCTCTGACAGGAAAAGCCTTGTACCTTCTTAGAGGGATTTCAAGGATCAGGGTTCCAGTGCGGTAAACCTTTCTCAAATTGGGCATTTATACCTAATTTTTCTTTTAGGGGAGTACTGAGGATTGAATCCAGGGAGTAACAAACTACATCCACAGCTCCTACCCTCTTTTTTATTTTTTTTTGAGACAAGGTCTCACTATGTAGTCCAACCTGACCTTGAATTCATTATGTAGCCCAGGCTGACCTTGAAGTCAAGGCAATCCTCCTGCCTCAGCTTCCGATGTGTTGGATTTACAGTTGAGCACCACCTTACCTGGCTTATGGGGCCCTTTTAATTTTTTTTTTAAACTTTAGGATGGGGTCCTGCTAAGTTGCCCAGGTTGACCTTGAATTTAAAATTTTCCTGCTCCTACTTCAGCCTTCCAAGTAGCAGCACACCTGTTTTCTTTACCTTTGAATTCATAGTGGTACTCAAACAGTCTGTCTGTCCATCTGTCTCTGTCTCTGTCTTTGTCTCTGACTCTGTGTGTCCTCTCTGGGCACAGCCTGTGCCTCCGTTCCCTGCATTCCCCCCGCAAGTCCCTAGCATGCTTGACTGGGCCCAGCCCAGCTGCACTGGATGAATGAAACAGTTCACTGTTAGCAAGGCGCAGCCACCTCTCCCCTTGTCAGCTGCAGATTGCCAGGCGTCACCCTTCTGCTACAGATCACCTCAGCAGTGACCTTGACACCAAGCTACAGCACAGCTCCTTAACTTGGCTCTGAACTGGTAGAGACTCTTGGTTAGCACCATGGAATTAGGAATAGGGCTAAACTTGGATTTGAATCTCAGTTCTGCTACTTATCTGCTCTGTGGCCTTGGACAAGTTACTCAATTAACCTCTCAATGCCTCAACTGGTAAAGCAGTCCTATTGATAACCTCCTGGGAAAATTACTGTCAAGATTATGTTGATCCGTATAAAGTATTTAGTTCAGTGCCCAGAATATAGTAAGTACTTGTTACTGTTTATTAGCATGTTATTTGGCTGTAAGAAGTGGCCACTCCTAGACCAGTGGACAGTGGTGAAAATACTAGGACATGCTGTTTTTCATTTAGATCTAAAATGTCCCCCCAAAACCTCCTGTATTAGGAAGGTAATTGAATCATGGGGCACCGTCCTCATCGGTGGGGGGTTAGTCCATTGGCGCATTCATAGCTGAATGTGCTGTTGGGAGATGGGGTCTGGTCAGGGGACCGGGTCTCCAGGAGTGTGACTAGGAAGGGTGCATCTCCCTTCCTGGCTCCTCCCTTCTGTCTCTGCTTCCTGGCCAGCACAGGTTGAACGCCTTCTCCACCATGTCCTCTGTCATCCTGTTTCTGTCTTGGACCATGGATTGAAACCATGAACCAAAATAAACTTTCCATCCTTTAAATTGTGGGTGTCAGATGTTTTGTCCCAGTGGTAAGAAAGTGATAAGACAGGCTGCTATCAGTGACATTTACCAACAGTATTCC